>JACJUM010001610.1:9452632-9502030 GCA_020976665.1 Heortia vitessoides | reverse complement strand
ATTTTTAACTAATTTGTAAGATGTTGAATTTATATATATATATATAAATATATACATATATATACATATATATATGTATATATATATATAAAAATATATATATATATATATATATATATTTAAAAATGATACTGTTATTAAAAGGTTGATAAAATCCAGGCGGTTCGCACTAGATATCATAAATAAAAGGATACCCGAACAACCTACAACTAATACTAATTTTGTCCAGTCACGTACGGTGTAAATACACATCAAATACGCAAACAACAGCTTTGGAAAATTTTGCAAGGTTAATAGTAAACCGTCGACGTGGTTGTTTTAAATGAAAATACTAGTTCCCGAATATATTTTGATTTGTAACACCGATAATGTATACCATTTTAGCAGGTGTTTATTTGTAACTATTTCCAATTAAAGATAATATTTACTAAAATTTAATCAATTTGTCTCGAACTTCAGGCTGGACTCGAGCCTGTATTTTATTATCTTGCTTTTTTTGTAGGTAATTTTTCACAGCATTAAAAAGATGACGCTGAGATCTCAGCACAAAAATAACAGTAGGAAAAATTCGAAGTATTCTACTACTCTAAAAAGAACTAGAATTCAGCATTTTTCTATGCATTAAACTTGTAAAGAACCGACAGATAATGGTATATCCATTCTTACTTAGGTAGCTTAACAGGGTGGCGATGGACAGCCATCAACATCCTCCGTCACATATCCCAGCGTTTGACGCTACGACTACCCAATGCAGTAATTATTGAGAGAAATTAATAAGTAAGTAAAAATTAGGGTAACAGCGGGCTGATAAATAAAAACAATAATCATGACAACTAAAAACAATATCTCTAACATATTTAATGTTAGAGATATTAACTCTTATTAAAAATAATAACTGAAAGTATCACCTTATATTCGTAATCACAACTATGTAATTTTCTTTAAAAATATATTTATATGTTTCTTGCTGAGAATTAATAATGTTTTATTTCATATTTAATTATTATTTTTAAATATTATTTATAGAAGTATTGAAATCACAAATTTCTATGTTATTCTAAGTTCAACATGAAAGTTGATCTCAACGAGTCCTATTTTAGGTTCCTCCCAAAAATACTGTCGATCTTTCATATTTTTACAATCACATTAAATATGAGGATACATTACTTGATTATTATGTGATTAACTTAACTTCTCCCCCCACACATACACATTTGGAATATGGGATGCACATAAAGAACGTCTTCCAAAAAGAACTTCTTAATATTGTGTAATATCATATTATTATTGCATATTCGTTAAATTTTTTCTAAAAATAATCAAAAATATTTAATGTTAGAGAAAAATTCAAATTATAGAGAGTCTAACTAGCTTTTGCTGGATTGAAACAAAAAACGGCGGCAACTAAACAAAGAATACTGACCTATTCCAGCTCAAAAATATTTCCATAATAACGGGTTATTAGTAAATTTACGTACTAAACGAGGGCTCGCGGTTGCATACATTTATTGTTCCACTATTAATTCTCAACTATTATTTACTCAAAAAAGCCACAAAAAGTGTTTCAGAATTTATAGTAACTCAACATTACAATGTGTATTATGTTTTTTCCTTTGATTCAAATATAAGGTTTTCTTTTCCTAGGATTGGAGAAAATAAATTTAAGAAAGAGTATTAATATCTAATTTTCATGAATATTATTGATATTATTTTCTTTTAGCTTAAATGCCTCGCTCAATTTGCTTTCATATTGAGAGCCAAAAGTAAATTAAACAAACAAATGATAACAACATCTTGATATACAATGCCATCATAACAGCCATTGAAAGTCCCAGAGGAGGCCTATGTCCAGCAATGGAATAGGAGGATTTTTTCACATAATTACCGCGCTGGCCTTGTGTGGTGGCAATCGTAGAGCTCAGCTTACGCGACTAAGATACTGCTTCCCATTACTGTCCTGTGCATTTGAGCTACATCTATACCGCCATCATTCGGTAGGTAACAGACCTTAGTCGCCCCTTACGACACCTGGTACAGGGGGAGATACTATTCTACTCTGCCGGTACCTCATGGCTAGTTTATGTTGAAGCAACTAAACTATCATCTTCATCTACTATTAAATATAATTAACCAGTGGAAAGATAAACGAATTATTAACACACGCGTATAAGCGTTTACGTAAAATATTAGTAGTGCAGGACAGCCACACCGAATATATTTAGTAAGTACTCCCTTTTTACTATATATTTAGTGATCTCCAACAACCATACAATCCACGATATTAATCGTACATAGAATAAATCTGCTAAGGTGCCATTGTAGTAACGTAATTTTATCAAGTATGCAGAAAACGCTCAAGTAGATGTAGTCGTGTTGCAAAACTTGCATTGTTGGTGATAAATTCTTGCGTCGTGTACAGAGAATCGCGTGCAATGCCAATATTCAGTACACTGTTGGCAGTTAGTAGCACCTGTCATCTGTTCGGGACAAGGACCAACAGCTTACACTGTCTCATAATATCGCCTATTACCGCCATGAACCATAAAGCTCTGCCAACGAATATATGTTGATATTCAATATCGCAAAGAGCAATGTAAGTACTTCAGCAATATTGTATTGCGAGCATCTTCGTTTTAACAAAATACCGTTAATATTTCATTTAAACAATACTAATGTGTTTTTAAGAGATAAACCTCAGATAGACATCAATATCACCATCAACATAGTGGCCACAAAACTTTCTATGCTGGTCCAAGGTATAATCCCAAGAAAGGGAGAATTTTACTCGAAAAGTAATGGCAATCACAAAGCCTACCTTCGCGACGAGAATGCTGCTTATTAACTACGCTGTTTCAGGTGGATATACCGCAATCTGTAGGTTCTGGTGCCTTATTTCTATGACACCTGGTACTATTCTATTATTCTGATACCCCACGGCGGCTATCAGGAAGTCATAAAAATAGGAGCTGGTAGATGATTGAAAGTTGTATAATAATTGAGACAATAATCATTTTCATGACAAATCGAAATTTGGTTTACGTCGTCAATAATAGCAATTTGAATATAATACAAGAATTCCGCTGGTAAACAAGTGATGGAAATTTTAGTGCTCAAAGTCGACATAAAGGTGAAAGCTGTCTTTCACCTTTATGTCGACTTTACTTTTGCTTCGACAGTATTATTATGGATTACTTATTTCGGTTTGAATTGCGAGCAGCAATGATTTGGATGGGACACTGTTTGAGTGAAGCATACATTTATTGGTCCAGTAAAGTGCGAATGGACCTGCGCGATTATTTTATTTATGATTGTTTGGATGCCAAATTATTATTCAAGGGACAGAACATACCGTGCTGCACGCTGGGCACATAAATTAAATTCTTATTCTAACATTATATTTTGAGCAGAATATAAAAGAGGCAGTATAAAATAATTACACTTAAATAATGGATAAGTTCACAAATATTAAATATAAGTGTAATCTTCGTGAGGTCAGACGAACATGTCACGGCAGGGACCCAAATGGCGATTTCGAGGTCAGCTAAATAAAATGAAGGTTAAAAAAACGCTACAGTTAAAATAAAATAAGCAAGCAATCAGAATAAAGACAAGAAATTGGTAATGAAAGCCTTTGTTCGGTTAGTGAATGGCAAAGGACAAAATTAAATGAGTCAGTTAAACGAGACAGAGTTTGCTGCAGTCAATGTAAACGCGATCGCGAAGCTTGTTTGTTCTTTAAATTACGTAACGTACACTTCTACGGCGAAGTCTGTTCTACGAATACCTTGTCGTATTTGTCGACAGATTCAAAAGAGTGCAATTAGGGAACTACAATATCTATTATTTTTAAGTACCTGTTATAAATTAAATATTACCAGATCTTTATCCTATTCAATACAAATCAATATCGAATATTCCGCTGAAAATCAAAAATCTAAATTTTGTTGAAAATAATATTATTCTATAATGGTTATACTAACTTGCTACTACACAAGGTATTTGAATCAAATACAAACATAAAACTGACAATGTAGAGCAGGAATCTATAGATTCAACAAGTACGCATATACAATAATATAACAGATATATATCTGCGTGTCTCGAGTCGTCGTACAATAGTGTTGTGTTGGCAGTTTCCGGCACAGCGCGGCAGTTAGCGCCACCTGCGTTATACTGGCGATAAAGTTTATGTTATATCATAACAATATTGCTGTCACTATATATATATATATATATGTGTGTTATAGTTCGTAAAAAGCACATGAATGACAGAATTTAACTGACGGATATAGGATGAGTATTCGTACATTCTTCAGCATTTATGTCGTCGTATCGTTTGCCATTTAAAATATATACAATTTCATTTCATTTTAATTAACCGTTTGAGTAGCACAATTATATGTTAGCCATCTTTATAAATTAAAGTCTAAGTAGTGGTTGATTTATAAGCAAACTTAAGAATAAATTTAGGAGATTTTTCGTAAAAGAATAACACATACAGATACTTTATACTCTTGCGCACTTTTGCGTATATAATAAGTGTACTCGTAAATAAAAATGTGAGCTACAAAGTTAACTTTGATGTATCGTTTGATATTCGGAACATTTAATTCTATTATTACACAAATAATACACTAGAAAAAATCTAGATAGAATAAAGGGCTTCATATACTTAATACTAAGAGTTAATTAAGTTAAACTAAAAGTGGTAAATTTAAGGTTAAAACCGTTTAATACAAATTTTGAAATAAAAACCTGAATGTAATCCGCTATTTCCGAACTGAATTAACTGAGCTTGGTTAAAATTCTTCTATTTGTTTTAAACCTGACATCCGCCGGGTCAGTTGAGCTCTCTGAAATAAAATTAAAGCAGTTAAAGCTGCTTTTAGACATCTCTTCGGTGTCTTGATTTTATCTGCTTTATTAAAATGTTATTCTTGTAATTTGTTTATTCGTTGTTCGATATTTAAATGAACAAAGCCTTATATAATGTAAATATTTAAAAGGATTGGAACATATTAGATCCACTGAAATAATTCTAATTTTATAATTACTTTAGTGCGTTTATATATTGTTTATTATGAGCAATAAGAAAAACAATAGCTTTGAATTACTGCCAAGTTGTTATTTTACTTTTACCTACTAGAATGATATAGACAGAATGTTAAACTTAGTCGGCTTAGTCTCTTAAAGTACATGTTCAAAGCCCAAAAAAGACCTTAAAGCTGGTCAAGGATTAGTCGAGAGCGTAAAATGTAACGAATACAATTGTACGAATGTTCTTTGTATCCTAAGAACAAATCAGTTGAAAAACCATTCGGAATATAAAATGTGTGGTCATGGTGGTACCATGCAAGCTTCATGCACTCACAAGTGGTACTTTTCTTTTACTTTTCCAGATCACTAAAAGCATGTGAATCATTAATGTAAATCTCAAAGTGCGCTAACGGTCTATTCAAATATTCTTTTATTTCCTTTTCATACTGCATTTTGGCCTTGTTACTTACGTAAATTCTTTACACTATAATCACACTCGAAGTCAAAGAGAAATTCATATGATTTTATTTAAATAAAATCATGGAAAATTTTAATTTTTGTGCTATTTGAACTCGTATTATAAAAAAAATTATAAAGAACTAGTTGGCCTAACATATGTAGCTCGGTTGAAAATATTTCAGTGCTATTTTGTCAATCATGTCTACTTTAAATCGATTGAAAGTTATGTCAAACGACAGACAGTTACATAAAAAGCGAAGTAGCATTATAAAAGTTAATATGGTCGTTTTTTTTTATTCCACTAAATTTTCATATTATCGCTAAAAGCAAATAAATAATAAATCATTCCTGTCATTCACACATTCTGAGGTGACTAAGGAAAATATGCATTATAGGTACATATAGGTAGATATGATGTTAATTAAAAAAATATGAAATGTTAATAAATTCTATGAGAGTAAAAAGTACCTAGATAGTATAAATAGATTTTATCAAAAATATTTTTTTACGTAGAACCCATAGGATTACCAGTTATAGTGCAAAAAATGTAATAATCTCCTGGTACCAGTTCATCAGTGCTAGGCAATATTCCGTTTGTGCTCAGAAATGGAAGGACAGTAAAATTCTATTGAGCACAGCGGCGATCGCTCAGAGAGGTGGCTATCTGCATTTCAAACTTCCGATAGTATCAACGCCTCAGCACTTTATTTTACTTTCTTTCTAGGTATCGTGGCTGTAATTGAATTTTTTAGTAAACTGTGTCACAGTATAAACTTTATTAAAAAACATACATGTTATTCCACGTTATTTACTTTCATTTTTTATTTTACTACTAGCTGCCCCCGCGAACTTCGTTCCGCCTTAGAGGGGATACCTAAATTTTCTAAGTTTCCGCGCAATTCTTTATTTTTTTTCTGTCATAAGAACCTTCTCCTTCCCTCGGTTCTATGCTACATCTCTACAAACTTTAAGCTAAATTAGTTCAGCCGTTCTTGAGTTATAAGTGTAGTAACTAACACGACTTTCTCTTATATATAGATAGCCGGTACCCGCGACTTTGTCTGCGTACTTTTGATTTGAATATTAGATATTAGATATGGATTAAAGGAACGGTATAGATTTGGATATAGCATTGAGTGGCAGAAAGTACTCAGGAAAATGTATTGGTCCCTTGTGTCCAAGAGACACAATGACCTAATTAAAATGACAATTTTAAAATTAAGAAATCCCATACAAACTTCCATCCCCCTTTTCAACCCCTTACCAACCCTATTTTGCAATAAAAAGTAGCCTATGTTCTATCTCAGGGTCTAAAGATTGTCTGTGCCAAATTTCATTAAAATCGGTTGAGAGGTTTAAGCGGGAAAGCGTAACAGACAGACAGACAGACAGAGTCACTTTCGCATTTATAATATTAGTAAGGATTTTCGTTCTTATTAAAGTTACTGATTTCAATTAATTACAAGAATTCGCCCGATATACCTTTGTGCGCCTAGTCGGAAGTGATAGATCAATGAGTGTTACCAACGATGACTCGTAGCAGTTAAAGGTGGTCTCGTATTAGTGTTTGTTTTGGCCAGCTTAAATTTCCAAATGAGTTATAAAGAGGCCAATGCTTGACGTCTCTTTACGCAATATAATAAGAAATAAAGGTGGGAATTTTACTCGTAATTTTCGCGCTAGGCAAGCGTGTTGGCAATCGCAGAGCGCAGCTCTCGCGACGGGGATTGTGCTGCCCTTCCCCGCCCTGTGATTTTGTACTGTACTGTTACAGATGGATATACCTCCACCGGACGGTTCTGGTACCTTAGTCACCTCTTACGACACCTGGTAGAGGGGGTGATATAGTTCTACTCTGCCGTTTCTTTACAGCACATATAGGCTTACTATATGATTACTTGTGAAATTCTATGCCTTGCAGTGGATATCTTACGGCTATTATGATAATAAAGATGAATTAAAAGTCGTTAATCTTATCATTACGCACACATTAATTTTCCATGTCATATCATGTTGCCAACAAGTCATTATGTTTATATCTTGTTAAGATATATTCAATTTACGGAAAAGATAAAATACAGTTCAACTATGCCAAGCCTATTATTTGGTTATAATAGGGTAGATGATTTGATAAACGGCGACGGCGACGGCGATGGGGTAAAACTTGGTCTCGATAATATTCAATAGATACATTTGTCACTTAGGGTAATCAAAACCACCTGGCTCTCTCTAAATGTCAGATGGTTCACGGCATCGTAATTTGGCGTGCACCTTATTTCTTATACTTGTCTTTTACTAATCCAAGTAAAAATATTAAGTAAAAAGACAGTGTCATTTTCTCTCCCTTAAAATTTGTAGAAAAGGATAAACTAAGAAGAGTGAACTGTTAGTAGTTAAGTTATTCATTTAAACGTATTGATTTTTTATTTTAATATTTTAATGTCCATTTTACAAGATATTTTAAAAGACAATTTCCTAATTTTTATTTACAATACTCGGAGAATTATTCAATTTTTTTTTGTATTGTTTATTTCACTATTATTGACTGTATAAATTAGATATGCAAAACCTAAAGCCACATGTGTTTATTCTCAGCGTGACCTTTTGATTGTGTTTATTATCGCCATATCTGAATTGATACAAATATATGATAAGTTCAATTCAGATATCTATATTGGTTATAAAATATACTAATTACATGTATAATATACATATGTACTATTAGCATATTTGTACCATAGCAAAACACGTAATATACCTGTGGTGTACCCGTTTATCAAAATTTACATAAACATTTATGAAAACATCTCTTAAATAAGAAAAAACACTCTGAATTTTTCCAATACATTGGACCGGTATGAAATAGAAAATGTATTTCAGAAGGAAAAATTTATTCAATAATACAGAAGACAGGATTAACTTGGCTTGATAACGTTTCCCTTAAACCGAACTCATCTGCGATGCCATTGCTTTTTTGAGACTCTTAAATTCAAATGCCAACAAACTTGGGACTGTGATTTAACGGGACAAATCCAGCGTTTAGCTTCTGTTTGCATTGTGATAGACGGAGTTAATTTTGTCCAGGCACGTACGATGTAGATCTCAATCAAGGAGGTACAAACAAGAGATTGGGAAAACTAAAGTGAGCTTACCCGGGGGTAGGCCCACAAATGAGTAAGGCAAAGTGGAAAAACAGGATTTGTTGCAATTGGCGTCAGACTATGGGTTTCTTTTTTACTTGCGCAGAAACAGATAATGAGTTTAATTTGTAATCTTTGATATTTCTTTCGAATTATTAATTTACATCAGTAATTGAAGACAAGTTGGAGAAAATATTTTAAACATACCCAGATTAAGATATTTCTAAACTAATGTTACTTGATTCACTTGTTATTAGATACTAAAAAAGCGTTTATTGTTAATTTATCTTTCCTAGTTATGGTATGATATTAATGTAAAAGTTTTAAGTATCACCTTCAACTGAGCTTCAGTCACATTCTCGACTTTAAGAACTTTATTTAAAGTGTTATGCAAGTTTTTATTGTCGTAAACTAATTAAATATCCAGCTGTAGTATTTGCTTTATAATTAATAAAAAAAGGAAAATAAGCAAAGGCATATTTAATAGACAAGTTAATATTATAGACAATTGTAAATGTAGGTTAAGTTTGAAAGACCAGATGGCGCATTTGGTGGTGTGCCTGTCTTGTGCGTAAATGGAGAATTTTGCCCATGATTGCCGCGCTGGGCAAACGTATTGGCAATGCAGAGCGCATCATTCGCGACGGGTATGCTGCTGCCATCCCAACCCTTGTGCACTTGGGCTATGCTGTTTTGAATGGATATACCAACTGTTGACTCCGATACCTCAGTCGCCTCTTACAACACCTAGTACAGGGGAAGGTACCATTCTACTCTGCCGATACTTCACGGCTATAATATCAAAAACTTAAGAATAATTGTCTCTACGGAACCTTCGGTGTGCGAGTCCGACCTACACTTGACCTTTTTTATTATCAAATCTTGGTCGTGACAAAATGCAAGATTATTAAGGATTTCATAAAAATTGTGTCAAATTTATGCGTTATTTAGAATAAAATAGAAATTTCTTATGCAATATTGTTCAAGTGGGCGCAGGTGGTTTTTATAGGTGGGTTGCACCAGGTAACACCGCTTGTTACTATCCAAAATAGAGCGAAACTTTTGCAAACGTGGTTTTGTATGTATAAACATACGCAAAGTAAACTAACAGAACGTGGTAGTTTCACCTAAAATTCTCTGTTTGTTGTTTCTGTGGTGTTTTGTTTTATTGTGAATTGAGGCTAAGCCTTTTTCGTAAAATTTTACCATTACAAAAAAAATTATACAGTGTATTTATTTCAAAATTAAGTATGATTGGTCACTGCGTAGTTTCCATTCACTGAGATTCAGATAATGAAACTAGAAACGAAATATAAAATATATAATTTAGTGTAATGGTGCTATAGACTACTTATAAGCTCATTTGAACTTACGGTTGCCCTTACTATACTAAAGTATATCGTAGACAATTGCTAGCTTAAACCTTATATCCAATAATAAATGGAAATATATTGATTGCTTGCGTAATCTCATGATAAAGTGATATTTATATAATTAAAGATCTCGGTGACGTCAATCACTTAATTATAAAAAAAATACATAGGTTGTGCTTTGTTGATATTAATATATTCTAACTTTTAACATCAAACTCATCTTTCATAGTTTAATTGACGGGCTTATTTTCGATAAGTAGTAGATTGCATCCTGATGGAAGACAAAATTGCGTTATATAAAATTCATCTGCATTGATACACTCGCATAATCACATCTATTTCTATCGCCGAACAGCAGTGTTCACATTAATGTGTTCCGGTTTGATGGGTGAAAGAGGATGGGAGATGGGTGAAATTACTAGGTAATGTGACATTACTTTCAAGTCAAGTTGGTAACGCGCTAGTGATATCGTTGCGATATTACGAGCTTCTATAAGCTGCAGGTGTACGTATACTATCTCGCGACTGCTTGTTTGTTGAATTAGTAGCTTAAATAAACTAATACTATGTTTTTTATACCTGTTAGGCTATTTATAAACTAGTTGAAACTGTCAGCCATCCTAAACCCTTCATGCTAAAGAAAATCCATTCAACGTGCCATATTTTCTTACTTTGTTTGACAAACGACCCATCTATCGTTTGAACTTAGTATAAACATTAATAGTTGACCGTATTGTATTCTACAAACGCGAAGATATACCGCTATTAAGTCTTGGTTTCTCCACCATTGTCCGCTAATGCATCGTAGGCCTGCCTTCTTGGCGGTAAGCTCGTTTAACACTATGCAAAGTCAACCTTTTCATTTGTATACCATTTGTCTAACTTTCCATTGTCATGTAAGGGTATTTCCAAATGTTGGGTTAAATGACTGTTATGAAACATTCACATTGGAATTATATTGCTATGATATAGGATATAGGAGATATAGGAGATATATGATATAGGAGAAACAAGTTAATAAATAATTGTACTTTAAAACTATGTAAATAAATTTATGTATTTTCTGATTGATTAACAAAATTCTTTACGAAGTCCATATGAAAATATTTGTTACAAAAGGATAATTTTTAATGTGTTTATGCTAACAAATGTAGCATACTTACAAATAAAAAAAACAGTAATTTTAAGTACCTTCTCGTAATCTCTAGAAGTAGTTGATGCTTTGTGCAAAATACTGAAAATCTATGAAAGTTATTACTAAATCGGATTCAAATAGAGACTTACTTGTGTAACCAATAAATATTATTAATATTTTGTCACGGTAAGTACATTTGCTTTACAAATTGTTTATTTTAATTTGCGGCCTGCTCCACTTTGCCCTTACGTAGTAAAATTTCTTGTATTAACTTGGTCTTTAACCTGACCAACATATTTGCAAACCAGGAACTTTATATGAGTAGGCTGACCTGATATACGTGGTCCTGTCTTAACTATCTAATATATGTTTATCATCAAAAAATATAACGACTATAAATTGTTTCATGAACTATCCTTTATTTCAAGTTGGATCAAACTGTACACATTAAGCAAAAAGTATTTTAAGATCTGTTCTGTGGTTTACAAGTTCATCCCGGACAAACAATACTAAAAATAAATACCGTGATGTATAAATACAATGAGTAAATGTGATATCTAATACTATATAATAATATATAGCTTTAAATATCACATTCACTCAATATTCAGATGTGATTTTAATAAAAGTAACCTGAACTAAAATCATAAAGAGAACTAACCTGAACACAAAAGCTTTGCTTTAGTAATTTTTTAACATATATTTTCTTAAATACTTGTGTTTATTAATTTTTTACTTACTATTACTAAGTAGCTGACCGATTTTTAAATATTACGCAAATTTTATTTTATCTGCTTCAGAGCAGGGTTTATTTAAGTATTCAAATTTATCGCAGTTTCGTCGACCGTTTTCAAGATTGAAGCGAAACTAAATTTATTATATGCTGATCTCTGAAACATAAGACAACATTATTTTAAAAACTTTCGAGCTTGTTATCTAGAATGAAAATGTTTGTGTTGTAATACTCAAACCAAATTATACAAGCACAAATCAAACAATGTAAATTAATATCACAAATGCAAAAGTTTAAGAAAATATATGTTTCATTCGTGGAAATTTGCTATACGAAAATGAACAATGTTTAGGATAAGTGAGATGATATTTCGCCTATAATGCTTTGTTTTAACAATTCATAGAGTTTTATAATTGCGTTAAAAGCAAGTACCGAAATGTCTCTTTTTGATTTAGCAGATCGTTACGTAAAGCCTATCAAAATGTTACCTAAGATTATAGTTTCCCTATTGATATGTTATTGGTAGAGTAATCTTTCATTAATCTCCTCCTCTAATGCACTTACAAAATCAATACAAGGTTTTGACAAAAGGCTATTACAACAAAGAGTGTTTTTTAGAGGTATATACTTTAAGCTGGCAACACTTTTTTAACTGGCGGCCATTTTGTCAGCTATCAAGTGATTTTTGTTCAGTTTGGTTTGGCATTTCAACATTAATAAACTGACGCCTGAACAACGTCTCCAAATTGTGCCAATTGATTTCAAAAATCATAGTTCTGTTTGAGATTCTTATCGCGCGCTACTCTCTAAATAACAAGACAGTGCGTACAGAAGTAGTCATTGTTGCTGCATAGCGTAACATAGAGAAAGACTCCAATCAGTCAATCCACTATCGTACACAGGAATATGTATCCATCCACTATATGTATGATTTCGCCGAAAGATCTTGATTTGTGTGCTTACAAAATCACCTTTACATATCTAATTTTGATGTCTAAAACAAAATTAAAAGACCCAAATCCTAGTAAATTGTTGCATTGCGGGATTAATTTTGGGGAGTTTTAATGGGACCATTTTATATTTAATAAACATCTTACTTGTACCCACATCTTTAACCGCGTCAAAGTTATAAGTAAAAGTATAATTTACCTGAAATAAAATATTTTTTTAATTTTGCTTACAATTTGAGGACACATAAAATTTTTGCGCAGCATTTATTATTATTATTTTTTATTAAGGCAAGCTAATTTAAAAATTATTGTCCCAATTTATCTGCGTACAAATAATTGTCAATATTATAACATTTATTTATTTTAAAATAAATATTATTGAAAATTGAGCGACATAAAACATTTTTTAAGCCTATTGCATATGCATGAAATAAAAGTTGTTATATTTGTATTTCACACACAGTATTATTAATTTGTATAGAATCGCTTCCTACTCTGGCTTTGCACGGGATAATTAAACCAATGAAAAAAATGAGAGCAAACTTTCTGTGAAGTTTTACCCATGTACAACGGTACAATGCCAACTCTACACTTATCACTGCTTACATAAATTGTTATCTTGCCACCTGTGGAAAAATACAGTTTCTTCGTCCTGTTTACTTTTAGGAGTGCTCTTGATTTATTCTCACACTGGCAACACTTTCTTTTTACTATAATCTGACGACGTTCAATATATTTTATAAAAGTCTATCGTCCGGCGTCCCTTACAAATATACTTAGTAAGTAACGCTTCTAACATTCTTATATGTCACTTGCATCACGTAAAAAAAATCACTTTTACATTAAGCAAAACCAATTTCAAATTTGCATCTTCCGACGTTATATATATTATACGTTATTATACGTTTTTATCCTATTTTTTTTTAAATGCGACAAAATTATTTGAAAATCTACTATTCTTTCATTTGCTTAGTTTTCCTTTCTACCTGCTATTTTTCAGATAGTTAAATATATCACTTGATCATTTCAGTAATAAAAAACTAAAAAACGCATGAAGTTTTAGACATTAGGTATTTAATGAATTAAATGAAGTTTATGAGTGAACGAATATAACACTTTTTAGAAACAAAATTTAACAATAACCAGGGACAAAATCTAATAATAAAGTAGCGTGTTCTTTCACTGTTTTCTTGTATTTGTATATTAAAAGGATATTCAAACACAAGAAAACAGTGAAAAATAAAACAATACCTGCTGCTTGCTTGATTTTCTTAAAATAAACAAAGTCTTCATTAATAAACAGATCTTCCTGAAATGCATAGAAGGATTTGTATAAATTGATCAAAATCCTCTTACCGTAGCTACTGAAAATAACAACTAAGCCGGCTGGGAGATATTATCGAAAACGCTGCCTAATCCGCTTGATATACTAAACAATATCGTATCGAGGATCTGTTTCATTGGTCTTAACATCTGCGATATTATTGGATTCTTTTACTCATCACTTTTTAACTACGATAATAATAGTCAGTTTTAATACGGTACTTACAAAAATTTATTCAGACGAGTGCATTAAAATAGTTACATATAGTTACAAAATACATTATACTTTGTTAAATTCTAGCTGAATAGGTCTTTTATATTTTCTAATATTATAAAGATATAAGGAGTTACTACTATCTTTTTTACATGACAAAGCTACATATTTATTTGGGATAGATATCCTATTATGTGATAGTAAAATAATATTTGTAACAAGTTTGAAGATAATAAAAAATACTTGCTTCTACACTCATTTGCAAAAAAACGGCACCTAAGCAATGAACCATTTTAAATGTTACTATTGGCTTGTTTGATAATTATAGGTAGTTTTACTTTTCCAATTTTGTAAATTAATAAGCAAATAATCGTTTTTGTCAATATTATCATAAAATTTTGATAAAATTTATGGGTTGTAATGTTAAAGTTCACTAGTAGTGTATGCTCGCTAGTAGTGCATATGCTCGTAAAGTAAAAGTCAACAAAGATTTTTGATTGTTTTATTTAAATAATAAAGTAAAATCGCTTGTGACCCTCTCTAGCTGAAATCACAGCTTGAATTCGTCTGGGCATGCTAGCGAGGATATCCCGGATACTTGCTTGCGGATTACGTTCCCACTCCGCGGTAATCACATTCTTCAGCTCTCTGATGGTCTGTGGAGCTGGTTGTACTGATCTCACGCGTCGTTTCAGAACGTCCCAGACATGCTCTATAGGATTGAGGTCGGGACTTCGAGCTGGCTAATCCAAACGACGAATGCCGAGCTCTTGCACATACCTACGCTTTCACATCGCCAGACCGGTGGGCGCGAGCGTTGTAGTCTATAAAAATTGAGTCTTCGCCTAAAGCGGCCAATGCGGGTTGTGCATAACTAATTAGAACTTCCGTTATGTATCGATGTCCAGTCAGTGAGTCGTTTTCAATAAAGACTAACTCTATTCGGTCCATCGATTTATTCCTGCCCAAAACATAACAGATCCCCCACCATAAGGTGTGATTTCTTTTAAACAAGGCTCTGCAAAGCATTCTCCTCGTCTTCGTAGCACTCGCCAACGTCGTTCTTCACCGAACAGAGATATCCTGGCTTCATTGGAGAACAATACCCTATTCCAGTCTTCTTGAGTCCATGACTCATAATTTCGAGCAAACCTAAGACTAGCAACTCTGTGCTCGCGGAGTAATTTAAGGCCACGCGCCGGGCCATGACTGCGTATATTGGCTGCGAGTAGTCTCCTCCTGACAGTCTAATATGCACATTTCTTACTTCTTCGAGGTTGTTATTAAGGTCCACATAGGAAGACTTGCGATTTTTTAATGCGCCACTCACAAGAAAACGATCATCCCGTGGTTGGGTACATGGTTTTCTTCCAGAACCAGGCCTTCTCTTGATGAAACCGGGTCTTGATACCGCTGCCAGGTCCTTTAAACCGTTGAGCAACTCACACTTAGCCTCTGCGCTGCTCGAGGAGAGTTGCAGCCACGAAGCATTGGCTGCTAATGCTTCGTGGCTGCAACCCTCTTCGAGCAGCGCAATAATTTTGGTAGCTTTTACCACTTTCTCTAACATTATTGTGACAGCTAAACAGCAATAAATGAAGCTTTGAGAATTAAGAATATGACATAAATTCATAAACATTGACTAATAGTTATGAAAACCGATATTATCTTTTGGAACTTAGCACCAAATATGAAGGATAAGAAGTGGTTTTCTGTAAAAACGACCATCAAACGAAAATTTTAATTTAGAACGTACTGTTTTAAACACCACAGCATTTTTAAAACCAATAACATGTAGACATGATTTA
The DNA here is from genome assembly GCA_020976665.1 of Heortia vitessoides. Taxonomy (NCBI): domain Eukaryota; kingdom Metazoa; phylum Arthropoda; class Insecta; order Lepidoptera; family Crambidae; genus Heortia; species Heortia vitessoides. The sequence continues at coordinate 9,485,858 of JACJUM010001610.1, read as the reverse complement.
AATCATTTTGGTACCGTATTTTTTTAAAGAAGAATTAAAATCAATACCGCCCCTTTTTTTGCAAATAAGTGTACTATGAAATTCCAAAAAACAAATAGTTCGTTACTGAATATATTTTATCTGTAAGTAAAAAAGGTTATTTATTTAAACAAAGCTATGTAGAATATATTGTTATAATAAATGCTTGGTGATAGGTAACTAAAAGTGAAATTAATATTACACTGCAAGAGCATGAACGGAAGGAAAGCTGAGGACAAGATTAACTGGGCTTCACATCGCTATGTATTACATGAAACGTGAACCGTTGGTCGCTTCTAAAATAACATAGTAAAGTAAACGTGAATTTATCATATCTACGGCGCTATGCCGACAACGTTGGAGCATCGACAAACATCGCATTAATATCAACATCTGTTAGTTATTTTAACACCTAAGGTACACTATCTAAAATTCCAAATTAATAGGTTTGGCACAATAATGATAGTACATATAGTACATAAACAAACCAATCTTTAATTTCTTTTTAATCTGTCTCTTTGTTAGGGCTCATCTCCCGATCGGCTGAACTTGATATTTAAGGAGCTTTTGTTACAATTCTTTTTTAATATTTCGAAAAACCAACGATGTATTTACAAACCACTAGAACATACAAAATAAAAACGATCCTACTTTGATATGGTATAGTTAAAGCTGTCAATTTAAACCTCAGACATCCTTTATAAATAATAGTCTAGCATAAAGAATTACGATGTGCTTATGGAGCACTTTCTATACATTTATACAGTGTATATATTATATATGTGTTTATACAGTGTATATTTATTTAAAATAAAAAGTCAACAGAAACATTCTATGAAAATGCACTGTTAAGGTTGCGGTATTCAAAGTCCAAACATGCGTGCTTCGACTGACTGTCAAATTGGATATATTTAGAGTCGACTACTCAATACAGCCGATAGGTGTTATTTCACAAGCAGTATTATAAAAATTAATTTCATTGATCGCAAGAGCCGCTAAAGCTAATCACACAGGAACCAATTGATCAAAAAACGAAAACTTTTGATGGTGTTTCAATTAAACTTCCCGAAAGCCCTCATATACATGCAGTTTACTTAAACAAAATCATGTAAAGAAATCTAGTACAACAATATTAAACTAATCATTTGTTATGGGAGTAGACTACAAATTGTTTGTAAAAAGCTTTGAAAATTTCAACAGCCACTTGTATTTTTAAATCGCAAAGTCAATAAAATCGATATGAAACCCGAGTCTTAAGTTTTATTATCGCGAAACGATTTCATAAATACGGCATTACTGAAGCTTCCCGGCAGGTAGAATGGGAATAAAGTGGGAAGTGGCTTATGGTATTATCTCCTGCCGTCCACTGTAAAGAATTATTGCTGTTTAAGACTTGTAACCGAAATAGATTTATTGGTGAATAATTTATCAAATGGTTTTATTTGCCAAACCTTTGTTTTGTAAATTTCAGTTCGAATTTAGCAATCAAGTCGTTATTGAAGTTAACGAATTATATAAAATGAGACCACTTGTACACTTTTTATGTATTCTCGTGCTTTTTTAATATATAAAATCTTTTTTAAGATTTTTTTATAGAAATTACTAGCAACCCCAACGACGTCCGCTAATATAGAATTTTTTTTACCGTCAATCCCGTTACCGACAGAGTTTAAATCTTGGTCGGTTGCATACAGACATGAGATCGTGCTTTTTTCTTTTAAATAAACCTGATAATCACATACAAATCTGACCCTACAATTACAAACATAACAATAAGAGAATAATCCTATTTGGTGCAGCTGTAATAGAGTGCCAGTAATTTTTCCCAAATATATTATTTTTTATAAAAATAATATTATTTGACTTTGAGCAAGGCTTTTATTTTTACATATAGATTTGATTGTTATACTGAGGTTAAGGAACTGCGGTGTATATACGTATTAGAATTGTATTTCAAATGCAAAAGAAGCACGGTAGAAAGTTGGATGTCAAAGTATGAGCGAAACAAAACCAAACCTATTCTCTTGCTAAACCTGCACGTTCTGTTGAGTAAGGCCTTTTGCAGACGGCTCCTTTTAGTATCGATAAAAATGTAATTTATACGAGAGAGACAATCTAGCCTCGTTGACAAATAGCCAAATGTCAACCTGAAAAATTTTAACAGCGATATATGGCTTCGATATAGTGTATAATTCATTGCAATGAGTATATATTATGAGAACAATAAAGATTATTTTTATGGTGTTAATAGAGTCGTTATTTATTTATATACTTCACTTTATTTTATATATCTTCGAAACTATGGAGGGGTCAAAAACCAGCATATGTCATTAATTAATGTATTTACTAATTCCATTGAAGTATACCGATTAAGATAAAAGGAACAAAATAGGCGTTTTTGCATTTTACATTTAAATATAATAAATATAACAATGAAAAATGTGCTAGAATGTAGTTTTAGCTAGAACCTCTAGCTAAATAGCTAAAACTAAAAACATTCTTTACAGTAAGAGCAAATTCAAGACTATGGCTTGTGGCATTAGTAAAAAATATTAATTTAGTACAAAAAATAAGACATTTACATCCCCATCGACTACCATTTTTGGATTTGATTCGTCTAAATCTGAACATATATAAATCTAATATAAGTTTCTATTTTCGCCAAAAAAACGTTGTTCGTACGTAATAATAAAATATCCATATATTTCATTGATTATTGATATTGTATTAGAGATTATAAAAATGGTGATATTGAATATTAAACTGTACTTTAAAATTAAGTGGTGTTTGAAACATAGAAGTCAAAGAATTATTCGGTCATTCATTATTACAGCCATTAGAAGTCCACTGCTGGACACAAGCTTTCCTAAGAAAGGGGGAATTAGGCTATTAATGCCAAAAAAACATGTCTATCTTTACATGAATAGAAAGGAACACTAAGAAAATCCCAAATTTTATGTTGCAATTTTGTATGTTCTGTAGATGTTATATGTACTAGCTAACCGGACAGATATGGTCCTATTTGATCTATATTTATAGGTTAGTAAAAATTGTTTCTATATATTGAGATCTAAACAATCCTAGCTCATAAATATGAATCCTGTATATAAAAATAAATTTAAATTGATTCAATAATATAAATAATCATCCCGGCAAATACCGTGACACATAATTTTTACATAAAAAGGTATTGATGACATTTTTCTAGTTCAAATATCTACCTATAATATTTTACTAAGGAACTTCTGATTTCGTTAATATTGGGAAAATCTTAAAATGATAGCATGTATTATATGTGGTAGCAATTAATATTATAAATAAACCTTTGCGTCACTTTGTATTTGATGCATGAATTCCGTGCACTGCATTAATTCACTTTCTAAAAATTGATACTTCTTTTATGGAAATTTTTTAAGGATGTAAGAAATTAAGAAATATTGAAAGAAGAAATATACTTATTATAAAAATATTGTCAGGCCTAGTTCAAAAAATATTTTTTCTAATCCTACAGCATAAGCTATAGTCACGTATAAACGTGTATTTTTAATGCCTAAATATACACTTAAACAGTTGCTATGTGTATACGGCCTTAGTTTGCTTCTTGCAGCAGTTTTATTTTTATTAGGACCTCACTATGTTTATTTTACTGAATTCGAACTCTATTTTGATTCTAAAACACAAAAAAAAGAATCTACGGGCGTGTGTCTAACTAATAAGGGGTATGAGGTGTAAGTGACTTGTAGCTTAATTTTTTTTATTTTAAACTCAGTTAAACCTTGGAATTCCTAAGTCCAGCAGTGAACCGTTTTTTTATTTGTTTTGTTTATTCGCTATTTTGTGTACTGAATTAAGGTTTAGTGTAATGGAAAGACCACAACACTAAGTCTACTCAAAAGATTTATTATCTGGGGTCCCCATTGCAATGTATCATCTAGAGTCTACAGTAATCTTAAAATAAAGTAGTTTTGACCAATTCCAATACCACTTTTTTATACCTTATACTTCTTATACCACAATAATATTTGTTTTTATTTGTTTAACGTTGAGTATGTAAAACTTTATATATTTTGTCTTATTTTCATTTAAACGTATTATGTATATTTACGATAAATCATTTTACTTCATCTGAAATAGATTGTAATAAAAATACTTTGTAATAAATTCCTTATTGCCTTTAATTTTTAACAAGAGTGATGTATCAGCTGCAAACAATACTATATTATGGTTATCTTTACAAGATATGCTAAATCATTTATATAGATGGAAAACACAGACGAGAGTTTATGTAGACAATGAAAGTCCAAGTCGTACAAAAGTAGAAAAAAGTGTCGTAATCTTCACAATTATTAAATATTACTCTCAGATCAGGGGCGACAAGCTCTATTAACGGTTTTAGTGCATGAATGGAAAGTTTTTTTTCATTAATCATTAATTAATTAGAAAGTCTTGATTATTTCTTAGGAGGTAACATGTCTAAATTTTAAGTCTCTTCTAGTTTTAGGCACATTACTCTCAAGAAAAGTTAAGATTAACAAGGGTGGAGTTTACAGATTCGAATTCAGCGGCAACAATTTTATCACAAATTTTTAAGTTATAAACTATTTCACTATGTTTCTATGTGCTATTTTTTTCACTTATTATTTTCCAAGTAGTTTTATAACTGTTTTTATTATTTTAAGACTTAAATATTACGCTTGCTATAGCAAAATTTTTTAAAATTATTAATAAATAGCTGTCCGGACTTAATTATAGTGGTTTTGATTTTTTTTTACGCCATCCAACATTATCTACAAAATAATCATTATGGAGACCTAGAGATGGCGTACTGCAATCGAGTAGATCGTTCTCTGCCCGTTATACACTTTTTTGAAAATTATATTCTTCTATTGTATTAATACACCCATTATATTATCTTTATACGTTGCGTACAACATAAAACCCCGGCATATTCTATACCTTTCTAAATATAACAACTTAGTGGTAAAAGTTCAATAGTAATAGGTGTGGTACTAGTAAGGATTCGACAGGTACAAATGAGCAAATTAAAGCGAGGAAATAGTTTGTTGCATTCGACGTAACTCAGTTAACGTAGGCGTGTTTGTTCTTTAAATTACGAAGGGCTCAACGTCAGCGGGCTGTTGTATGGGAGTACAGTTGCGATGAAGGGTTACCATTAGACCGGAATCATATTGTTGGATCGTCCAGAACTGGCCGCATAGTTTTTGCAAAGTCTTTGCGAGTTGCAATAATATAAATAAAATATATATTTCTAACTACATTCTTGCTACATTTCTAAGATAGTGCATGTTTATACTGTATTTCATCTATAGTAATCCAAATACGTCCTCTTCATAAAAAACGCAGAAAAAATCCATTATTGAAACGTCATTTTCCGTTTTTGTCTTCGCCAAATATATTCTACGTTCTGATAATAAGATTTTTGTCTTAAGCAAGCGAGCTTTTTGAATGGTTATTGCTGAGCTTATTATTATGTTTAAAGTGTATTAAAGGAATTAATGGTATGAAACGACTAAGGCGAGTAAGGGAAGCGAGAGAGGCACGTCTAGATCGTAACAAATGGATCTCCCATTGGCTCTGCCTACACCGATTGGACACAGGCGTGATATATATATGTATGTAAGTGTTTTAATGATAATGCACGAGCTGTAGGGTAAAATAGTACTTCTTTCTTTGCCAAGTGACGTAGGAGGTGACTGACGGTCGACTGTATATCTATCGTATTCAGTGCGGAATAATAGCAACAGGGAGGAAATGGGCAGCATAGATCCTGTCACTGAGCTATGGATCAAGTTTTACGCCTCACGTGGTAATTATGAGCGAAACCGCCTAATGTATTAATTTCTTGGGGGTGATTTTGTCCAGCAGTGGATTTCCTACGGTTGATATTTAATAATGACGAAATTACGAACAAGTTTAATCTCATACAATTGAGTAAATTAAAAGAATGTAATGTAATTGGGCTCACCATTTTTTTTTTGGTTGTAGTAGACTGGCTTATGTCCAGTCATTCTCTTATATAATGGTAACCCTACACTGCCGGTAGATTACTGCTGGTACAAGTTTCAATCCCGCTCCGATTGCAATGTTGTCAGTCGTGTGCATTTTCTCGCTGTTTGGTTTGAACCTACTACGGTAAAGTAAAGGGTCAATCGAAATTATTTTTTGTTTAAATTAATATACACTAACGATAAAACAAGTTCCTTTAAAAAAAACAATAAGTGTTTAACATTTGATGTGAGTATTTCGCTTTGTATACTTAGTTGATTCTAGATAGATACATATATTTGTAAATGTAAAAGTACTTAGCTGGTACAATTCATCCATTTGGTTACTGTGTACAATTTGACCTAACTTAAGAGAAATGATAGTTTATATCTGAATTCATAGCAACGATTTCTTTCATGATATACACATAATTTATACATTTAGTTAAGACCGGACATCGTCTGTGGTGCTGGTTAGCTAGTACATATATAAAATATTTAGAATTGCTGGTACTTAGGTAAATTTTGACTCATTATGAAGAACGGCTTTGACAAACCCTAGATAAATATAAAGATCTTTGAAACATTATTGATAAATACGAGTATACAAGTACTGCATGAGCGTAAATCATCTTTTTAAGTTTATTTAACGAGCCTGTGATATATTTTCTAGGATCTATAGGAATCAAATTCATTTATTTACGGGAGTACGTTAGAAAAATCATAAATGCATATGTCAGGCTTGATTATAACAGAATTCATATACTAGAAATATTTGTATATAAATACTTTCCCGTGCGCGAGCTACAAATAAAACAGGTCTAGGTAAACAGCGAGGTCCGCTCTGCTAGGCCAATATTCCGTTTGTGTTCTGAAATAAAGAGGCCGATAAAATTCTGTTCAGCGAAGCTGCCATCGTTCAGAGGTGGCTATCTGCATTTTATACATTCGATGCCATAAACGCCTCGACACTCAACTTTGTGTACACTATAGCAGTGCTCATACTAGTTTCTGTTTCCACTTTTATTTATGTATTGAACATATAGAATTAAATGTACAAGACTCAGTTTATGTTCATCCCTGGCTGTTCTAGTGTTTCTGTCCAAGGACGAATCGAGTTTCATTACTACCTTTAAGCATGCGTTTATTCCACGTTTAGTACAGAGTTTGTACAATAAGTCACTTTTTTTGCTGTCATCGATATAACCCGCCTAAGTATCCACTGCAGGGCTTAGCCTCTCCCTAATTGTTACAATAAGATCAATTAGGGGTGTATGTTCTTTATTTCTGAGCATATATTCGCGACAAGGATGATGATGCCAAACCTGACCTTATTACACTCGGGTCATTTGCCAGTGTTCTTGTATATTGGTCGCTAGCATATTAGAATAATGCTTCACTCATCAGGTATCGTTAGAGGTGACTGAGGTACCATTACAGAAATACGGCCGTATGTACTTTCGAAACAGCGCAGCTCAAATACAACATTCATTCGTAGCGTAGCGTAGCTTTACTCTGTGATTGCATCCACAACTGTCTAGCACAGCAATTTTGGGCAAAATTTCCGTTTTCTTGGAGAAGTCAAATCCAGCACAGTAATTTTAGGAAAAATTTAATTTTCTTTGGGAGGCCTAAGTTCAGCAGTAGACGTTTTGTATGTACTATGAGGATTACGAAATTTTTCACCCGCTCATCCCAAAATCTATCTTCTGTTTCTGTGTATATATCCAAATCTATTTTTGATTCAGAATTACGTCGACTTTTATATGTTTTGTAAGTAAAGTATATAAAAACAAGTTGAGAATTCTCAACGGTTACAAACTTTTGGCCTTTATTTGTCTTTGAAATTCGTGTAGTACTACTGGAATTGTGGTTCGAGTAGTCTTCCCGTTTTCAGCGAACTTTATTTCATCGTCTAGATGAAAGTTTAGTTTTCTCTAGTTTTGAGATTAAGCTGGACTCAATGTTGCTTACATGCGAAAATCAGAGAACTTGTTATTATTTTTTTAGATCTGGCCAGCGGCAGCCCGAGTCTCGTGCTTAATGAAATTTCTTTTCCGGAAAGCAAGAGAGATGCAGATGACTGCAGCTCGATTTCGTTATATTAAGTTTAATTTATTAAAGCAGCTGCAGTTGTTACTGGTATAACAGTTGAAATGAATTGTCAATTTTATATCTAATATTTTTTTTCTTGTACTATTTGAATGTTGAATTTAAGAGGAAGCAATGTTTTTACATTTTGTGTCTTTAAAACTATTAGTTTTATTAGCAAAGTTAGGATAAACTACATTTTGTTTTTGAAGTATATGTAATGAATGCGTAGATTATGTATTGAATATGATTAAATGTTCTATTTCTAAAATAGTAATCAATACATATCGACAGACCTCTTTCAAAGTATAAATGTAATACATATAATCTTTCAACAAGCAAACATAAATGTTAATTTTTTTTTTTACATTTTCGCTTTCACTACTCTTATCTCTCTCTCTATAAAACTACTTTTTAACGGCTTTAACAATTAGTTGTACTAATATGTTAAAGTCGTTGTAAGCTATTGATGTTAAAAGTAGTTTCATTGGAAGCTTAACTCTCGACATCTTTCACCTGTTTCTCTCACATTTTTTTCTTGCGATGCACGAGTGTCTTTTGTTCAATACGTATACCTTTTTTGAGTTCTTCTCCAGTTTGTTCAGCATATTATTATGGCTACCTAGCATACTAGCCAGCAACTAGACTATCAATCTATAGCTTATAAGTAATATATCTACATTCTTCCAACACCCCCGCTTTTAATTTTGGTAAAGTCTTTATATAGTTATTGTATTTAATCATTTCATGATTACTCGCAGGTCATATGCTTGTTTGCTGACATCGTAATAAAATATATATTCGCTACAAATTCCACAGCCTTATTCATAAATGTTTCCCTTTTATTTTAAACTTAAGCTTATCCTCATAAATGCAGCGATTTAGGATTCGTTTATTTGCTCATACTGTTTACAATTCCAATACCAAATACATCTACTTTCCTTATACCGTTATGCACTTAATGTTTTATTTAATATTATTATCCTACAAAAATAAATCGTTAATATGTTGCAATCGTTACTGGATCATCGAAATTCATAAGACAATAACGCTGCAGTCAGGTTCTTTCAACTATTACCAGAAAAAATACTATTTTAACTATATATTTGTCAAAACAAATTTAAATTACATTCAAGTACATTAAGTTCAAACGTTGGTTCAATTGCATTTAAGCGAATATCAAACGAATAACGTTTTTTTCGATTGAGTGAACGTCAAAAACAAATTACAGGCAAGTTAATTGTATTTCCGCATTCGCCTTCCGTAATTAGTATTCAATTCATTATTTATAAGCTGCGATGCGAATGTTTTGATTTCACAAAGGTGTACGAGATTCATCGAAATGAAAATCATATTTTTACATGTATGTATATTAATGTTATATTGATTTATTTCAAATATTATCCGTAGTAAAACAATATTGCGTTCTTAAAATAAAAATGGCATTTCAACATTTATAACGTATGAAGCATTAAATATTTTAATAATGGGTTGTTCAATTTTATTCAATGGTACTATTACTATCATTTTTAATACATTACACTAACAAATATCTGACAAAATGTATGTTCCAGTATTTTTAAACCATAAATATAAAACAATACTACCTACTTGCGTAAATAAGAGAGTTGTTAGCAAGTCTCCTCGAGTCTTAAATTTAAATTGTAACCTAAATACAGTGTTTCTCGTAATTGGGATAATACTGCTAGTGACCTGAGTCCACCCACAAAGCAACAATTTCTACGAACTTAAAACCCACAATCATATTCTGAATACATCCCGTGCTCTAAAACGTCTGTTTTGCATATTCGCTGAGGAAATGTTTAAATTGAAATTTTATTACCTACTGTCAATTACAAAAAATAATTACTACATTGTTAGAAACACCGGCAAAACGACGGTAAGAAATTTACAGTAGAGAGTTTGTAAATAACAATGCAAAATTAAGTACTCTTATACAAACTATTTATATCAATGCTAACAAAACAAGTACACAAAGCAAGATTACTTTGTATTTCTAATTGAGATACCCCACGTTGATTAGAGTCGCATAGCAACAATTATCTACAGTCGCGTGCATCAATCCAGATGTTACAAACAAACACAATACGAAAGCTGTAAAACACAACGTTTATTGCCTCCTCTTTGTTGCCGACCCTCTGATAGAGAACATTTTCATTTCAATTTTGCTATGAGTGCTGAATATTGTAATGACTGGCGAACGACCAATTAGACCTTAATTAAAATAACAAATATCAAAACTTACTTAGTTTTGTTTGTGTTTGTTACTTAGCCATGTTTTAATTATCGTACTATCGTACGTAATTATTGTATATATATACATGAAACAAAACAAATTGAATACCAATATTTTTACCTACAAATATAAAATAATTGCTTTAGTTATTATAGTAATTATTTATAACTCTTATCCATTTGGAGTTAGTTTGTCATATTTACATTAGAACACATGCAAAAATGTATTGATTCTTATCTAACTAGATACACGATAGCATTAAGAAAGATGCGTTGAACGTAGAACTAAGTGACCGTAGTAAGGGGGATAAGGATTCCGCTTGGGTTAGGCACACACCTAGCGACTTGAAAGTATTAACAACCAAGGCAGCTGACGTTGCGCCGAACCACACCGCTTGTTTGTTCTCAGCTCTCAGTATAAATAATCCTTCTTCCACGATCTCGCAAAATTCAAAATTAACGCATTTTTCGTTATTTCGTTACACTATAAGCTAGCTCTATAGGCCCGTAAAGGTGTTGTTGTTGTTGTGCAACCTGAATTTGAATATTCCTTTAATCATACCTGTTGCTAGAGCACGATGATCATGATATTTGGTGCAAGTCGGACGTCCTAGAGGTTGAGCATAAAGCCTATGCTCAACCTCAACGCCAAAATGGAGCTAAGTGCTATTCTTTAAGATAAGTGCTGCGCCAAGTAATATACAAGACAGACGGGAAATTACGACTCATATAACGATGAAACTGTACCAGTTCTCGCAGTAGAACTTGCTGATTGTATAGATGAGCCGTTTGCCACTGTATTATTTAAGAAGTAAATGCATTTTCGTCATAAGGTTATTAGCAAATTAGCTATTAATCAGCAAATAGATCCTTGGTCGTTGGTCATAAGCCTCCCAAGATTTCAAAGAAGTTTTACTACTGTACTAAGCAGACATGGTGGCAACAGCCACGACGGTAGAGCGTGGCTACGTGACGGAGATACCCATTCCTGTACTGTTGTATTTGAGCAAAGCTATTTCGGATGAATATACTGACATCCGTTTGTTCTGTTACAGTACCTCTCACAAAATCTGGTAAACATGAAGTTACTTTTTCTACTCCGAGACCAAATAATTTATTAGCAACGTAAAATCTTCTGCTACAAGTTTGCAACAAGATTTTTTTCTTCATAGACAATGTGGTAGTATAAACTGAATAACTGAGTATGTGGAATATTCTCTTTTAAATAACCTAAGCATACACAAAGGTTTTGAAATAGTACCTACCATCATACCCTCATAGCGTTTATAGAAGCAATGCGGCTGGGGTAATATTGCCCGCTCAAAATAACGCTCCCATACGACTTCCATTTAATCCGAGAACTATGCATAACCCTTAAGAGAATACCGTTAGTCTCATTCCGTTTTAGTGACTTCCGAGAGTAACCTTTATGATCTACGTGGATACATCTCAGATCGATTAACATATGCAGAAGCACAAGATGACGCTTTAATAAAAGGCTTAATTTCGTTTATTTTTTGAGACTGTCCCTCACGGTATTTTTTTTTTAGTAATTTTGTATTTATTTTACCAAACATTAAGTAGCTTGGTTAACAAAACAAATATGTGTGTTTTGATTCAAAACACACCTACGAAGGCTTTCTAGTTAGCCGCATTGTGTTTACAACAATCACGAAGTTAAAGCCGAATTTAGTTTTAGTTTCGGCACTATTGTCCGCTAATGCAACGTCAAACCAGCAGCCTTCCTGGGTGTAAGCTCGTTAAACATTCTAGGGAAGCGACCCACCCTTTTCATTTGTGCTCGGCTAACGATTCGTCTATCTTCCCGTTGTCTTGTATTATAGTAGGTTCTTTTCATATTATATACACTTACACTTTTGTATTTTAGAATTAGGATAGTTCAAATTGTAGAAGTGAATAGTTCTAAATTTTGCTCGGAGCAAATGTAGCAAATAATAAATGATAGTAGCAAATTTTTAATTAAAGTATGCCAAAAGTATAGTAAGTCCTAGTCTAGATTCGTAAAATGTTGAAACATTCAGCATTAGGTATTCTATATGGTGTATAAAAACATCTTATAAAGTCAACACATATATTTTTTTACGGAATTGCAAATTTACACTTCGATATTTTCACAATATATCAATAGAAACAGAGGCGTAGGAGGAAATAGGGATAATAAAGATTTTATGACCATTTCAAAACCGCAAGTTATTAATGTTTTTAAATAATTGTATATCCATGTAACATAATATTTTAAAGTAGGTTCTTTTTGCATCATTCAACAATCATTCACAAAGGTAGACTATATCTTTCCATAGGGCCTTATCAAGGTGTCTTTGACTTTTAACAATGAGATTATATTGATGAAATTATACTCTCCGTCAGATGATAATAATTTAATTTAACTTTACTCAACTCCGGCAGCCGCTATCTAGATAGCGCTCATGCTGTGTTCTGATTCGTCTGCGATGTAAATGTGGTCTTAATGACTTAACTTTAATACTACAACTATGTTGTTCGTAAAATTCTCATAAGCGGTCAGTTAAGAAACACTTACTGCAGTAAATCGAAAATGTACTTTATTAACAAAGGTTTTTGTGTGTTCATATGCCAAAAAGTACAAATACATATTAAATAATATATTTTGTAGCTACTTTTGGTTCTTAAATATTATATAGTACGTTACCAAAAGTAGCCTAGCCTCAGCACAGGCAGTACTAATACCATGATTATAATACTATTTTTAATGCTAAAAAAATAATTTGACGTATAACCTCTAGATAATTTATCTTTATAATCAAAATACAATGGTCATAGAAAACCAACTCGCGCCTATCTGCTGGTCAAACGCAAAGTTCACATTGCTCAATTACTATGTTTTTTTATTATATTCAAAAAACGAATAAGTCAGAATTTTTGGCAAGTTAATACTCGTACACCTCTTGGATCGAAGAGGGGACGAGACATAGGACTTAATATATTCAAGAGCACAGATTTGTGACGAGCGTGATAATTTGACAGTGTAAAATAAGTATATCGATTTCTCATGTTTTCAGCATTCATTTTTGAGTTCATGACTCTACATTTCATTAATTTATTTTAATGTTTCATGTTTTTAAATGAAGAACACACCTATAATAACTATGTTTTAATTATTTAAAAAAAAGTTATTTAAAATCTACATACACATGATCGCACTATGTATCGTCCAGCACATATATAAAGTAAGAATATCATCAAATCAAATTGTAGGTACACGTCTTGTTCTATTTAGTGTTTCGGTCTTAATACATGCCAGTAGTTTCAAACAGAATTGAAACTTGTACCAAGAGCAATCTAACGCAACAACGGTACGGATTCCGGTCTACCAGAGCATTCCTTCGTAATTTAAAGAACAAACAAGCCTGGGAACACGGTTTACATCGATTGCAACCAGTTCGGGCTCCCTGATTTGTTTTAGTAGTTTGTCTTTTAGCATGCAACACCGAATCGAAGGACACCACCAAATTACTAAACACCATATTAGCAAGGCAATAATGCAGTGACCTGCTTTATTGCCTTGCTTCGTAAAGTAACTAAGTACATTATTAGACTTATATTTTATTAAAATTAAGTAACTAGATTTGTATACTCGTATTTTCTAAAATTACGTAATAAAACAATATATTTAGGGGTTTATGCCGTGAGGTACTGGCAGAGTAGAATAGAAGATCTGGTATATATATAGTGGTATAGATACTAGACCCGACAGATGGACGGATATATCCATCCGAGACAATGCAGCTGAAATACACAAGACGGGGATGGGCAGCAGTATCTACGTCGCGAAAGCTGCGCTCTGCAATTGCCAATACGCTAACCCTATTACGTGCTGCAATTATGGGATAATTCCCACTTTTTTGGGGAGGCCAATGTTCAGCAGTGGACTTTCAATGGCTTGTATGATGATAATGACTATGATGATTTAGGGGTTAAATAAATAGATGAGCCTCATTGTGTATTCAGTAGTGTCCCTATCTTTAGCACCAAAAGTAAAGTCGATCCTCAAACCAAGACAAACACCTATGGGACGAGTATATATGTCGGGCTTCACATAGCGACTCAGTAAACAACTACATATGTTACAGAAGTTGCATCGTGCTTACAAAGTTTTTATAACGCTCCGAGTATATACAAAAAATCGACACACACTCTCGATGGAAGATCTTCCCTTTTGTCGCAAACTAAGCTGAATATATTTTTTAGTATTATATTTATAAAACCTCTGTTATTTGGTTTCTTTAATACAAGTATTTCAAGTTACCTATTACAGAATCAGTTTTATTTATGACACATTTGATTTTAAAAATCAAGTCGATTTACCAATCCTTTTTTTGCATTTTGTAAACCTTTATTAATATTAGAATTTATCCTTTTCATTAATAAAACTCAGAGGCAGAAATACTCTCGTTTGGTATAATTCTTCCCAGTTGACGATGCTTAAATTAATCCCGCAATTGTGGTTTACGTTGAGATGCATCTTCCGTGATACTGCGTCTTCTTTTCCGACTGTAACAAAAAAAATACTTTTGTTGGGTGTTTGTGTAACTTACATTGTTTTTGTTGTCCGTAAAAATAATACAATGAAGTTTTTTTTAGGTCCGAATAGGAAACTACATAACTTCCCTCATCATGATGATGATGATGATGATGAAAGTTAAGTAGTTTCATATTTATTGGTTTATGTTCCTAAAAGAGGTACCATATCTGGATATTATCCAGTACTATGCCAATATGTTATTCATGTTCTATCAATGCAATGGTTTCCAGTTGGTCTCCATCCAAACGTTGATTAAGGCTAGGACTGAATATAGGGAATACTGGATAGCGCGGGATAATTAATCTTTAGCTAGTCATGTGAAATACATTGAAAGCATCTTTTGTTATTTCATTATTAATTATGTATTTGACATTTAAGTAAATATTGTTTAATGGTTTACAAAAAAAAATATATAGACACATTATACACAAAAAAATATATGAGTGAGTTATATAGTGGGTCGTTTCAAATGTTATCGTCCTATAAATTCATACCATAAAAAACGTAACAGTATCATTTTATTTGTTTTTGTACTAGAAATTAATTTATTTTTTGTACCAACTGTTATAAATGCGATGTTAGTAACACATCAAACACACAAATTACAATTTAAAATAGAAAACTGATTTGACTGATGGACTCATCTGCCTACAATCTTATTTTAAAAAAGTCGCGTCTGCTAGATCAGCATTTAAAAAGTACATTTAGAAATCATTAGAAATCCAGTCTTTTCACGGGATCTCCCTTTTCCATAGCATGTACCGGCATGTAGTGATATGGGTACCCGCCCGCTGTATGAACGGTAAATCATAATTTTTACTGGAATCTTTCACGGGCAACAAGATAAGTTAGAACCTGAGGGTTCGCAACTAAGTCTATTCTTCAAATTTATGAAAAAATCCTGGATTGTTATACTTCGTTGAATAGTAAATATTATTAAACAAAAATGTGTTTATGTAATATATATATTTTAATGTATATATATATTGTAATATACTCGTATATGTAATATATATATTTTTAGATATCATTTAAATAAAGAAAATAAAAACTGATTATTAACATTTATTTTTAAATTCTAATTCCCCACAACAACTTATTTTACAATACTTGTTATTGAGGTCATAAAACATCTTATTTTGCAAGTAAAAATACTAATTACTCTAAACTAACAATTATTAAATACCACTCACTCATTTTATGATATCTAAGCTGATTGACGATTATAGAGTTTAAAAAAATATACAAATACAAATATCTCAAAAACGGTTAGATTTCGGACAGGGTGTTTCAATTCAAATTAGTCAATAACAATGTAAACTGAACTGCAACCTAGTATATTACAATATAGTTGGCAACTTATATTAAAAATATCTAATAATATGTTTTTTATGACATGAAACGATTCTCTTTTTTAATTCTATCAGTATGAAATTCAATATACGCACACAACAATATTGACGTAATCTACCATAGAAGGTCGGAACCAAAGGCCTTACCATACATCTAAACTTTATCATTCATATTATAAGTAGGTTTTTTTTATTGATCCACACAAACTATAAGACTGTTTAAATTAAGCCGCACTAAGGATTAGGAAAGACAAACACCGTGAGAGTAAATTCATTTGACCAACTAAAATACTAGAACTTTAAGCAAGTGCCACAAATCTTCCCAGACTCCAGTGCTGGGGTACCGAATATTAGTCACATGGTTTTACTTGTGCACCCATTTCCTTTAGACCAGATTAATTACTTGAAAACAACTTGGGAATCATATGCATTCCCGGTGTAGTTCCAAAGTAATTAGTCAATATGGGGTAAGCAGTAGCTGCTATCCATCAGTCTGGGTAACGTTGCACAATCTTGACGCGCTTGCATGCAGCTATTTAGGACAAATTAATGTGTTCCAACTCCAGTAAATTTACAAATAATGTTTATTTTTACGCATTAATGAATACACCAGAAAAAAAAACTGATTTGAGAATTACTTCAGCTGGTTTTATAGTCAGTTTTATCAATAAAATGAATATAACAACTGTCTAATTAATCTTTATTTTCTAAAATGAATCGACCTCAACATACATTTTTTAACTCAATTCATATATATTAACAAATAATGAGTATGCATTATATATTTGAAGTTAAAAAAGTCAACAAGCTGACATGAAATATCGTCTACTGATAAATTATTTTATAGAAAACTTTGTGGTTTGCAGTATTTATTACTCTTTCACGCAAAAACTTTTTAATAGATTTTAAAGTCTCAATAATATTGCTCATACGTTGAAAAAACCTAAACGTGATAAAATAAGATATGTACAAACAAATCACAGATGCTACATTGAAATTGTATGTAATTACATAAATCCTAAGTAATATCTAATTTATAAAAAAGGTAAATATAATAGTAGCTTATTGTATACGATATATATATTATATACATCTATTGTAAAAAGTTAAACAAATAACCGAATATCAATCCCATACTATGTTTAGGATATTGCAAATCGAATTTCGACTGTAATTTGGATCCGAGACATGACTGAGTATGACCCTGCTTTGGTCGAAACACTCGTTACCCGCCTTATTCATCACGAAATAGGCTACAAGCAAAGTGAAAATTGCCTCTTTTGAAACATTACTGCGTTGATTTATTTTCAGTTCCAAGTTCAAAAAAGAACGATAACTTTTAATAAAAAGTGAGTAAAATGACAAATCAATTAATTGGATTATTTTGATCAGTTCATCTATTATTTGGTATTTGTATTTGGCTATTTGTATTAATTACGTACTACATTAAGGTTTTGAATAACTTAATTTAGTGTTGAAAGTAAAAAATTTGGTATAAAGTATGCCACAGACATAACGACTTATTACGTATGGGACTATTCAATTATGGTTATTCTTGGCGATGTTTTAGTTTATTTGTACCTATTAGATCAATGCTAGAAGCAAATATTCAACCAAAACTAAAAGATATTTTCCGCTCTCGACCGCGGCAGTAATAACTTCGCATAAGGTCTGTAAATAGAAATGCAAATATTGGCTGATACAAAATCTATGCATCTTTCATTGTTTATTAATGACTGTGCATAGACCGAACGCGATTTAGCTCCATGCGCTTGTGGATCTGTTCGAATATGAGCCCGGCCAACAACAATTAATCTCTAAAGCTCATCAATCATTAACCGCTCATCATGGGTAAGTGAATTGCTTATTATATTACGTAACAAGCATAATAATATTCTAGCCATAAAGGGTTCATTGTTAATTCAAAACCGATAATAAATTGGCTAAGTTGAATTATTAGACAAATTTTAATTGAACAACAAATGTTACCTCATAATAATATAGATAGAATATTAATTAATAAAATGCATATTTTAAATTATAATTGAAACAAGGATAGGTTTCGAAAGCTTTTAATATTTTAATAGTACGCTCGCCTTGGCTAAACTCCCTCCCAACGAAGTTAACCCCGAAATTATGCCGGTAAGTGCAGTATTAGCTGACGAATCCGCGTTAGATGCTCAGGGGCCTACTAAATGGAGTAAAATATGATACTAATGTTAGTGGCAAGTGCGCTAACTAGCAGCAGAATGGAAACTACTGGCTTGTCAGTCAGGCAATTTGGAAGCGGCTCGGGTGTCTCGGCGCATGTGACTGGACTTAGCGAGAAGTGTTCAAATGATGTTTTCATCTTATATATATTTTAACTTGACCACCGTTTTAAATATTAGTCCTTTTAAACGCCGCCGACTTAACTTCCGATTTCTTACTTATTAGTGAATTAACGTTTTTTACATTTGATTATAACGGGTGATGGCGTGATGATCCTATCTTGTACGTCAAAGGGCTAGATTCCCACCCTGGACAAATATTTATATGATGATATTTATGTTTGTTTTGTGTCACCATTGGTCACGGGCATGCTGCTGCCCAAACCCACCCTGTGCTTTTAAGCTAAACTGTTTCAGATGAATGTACCGCCATCTGTCGGTTCTGGTACGTTAGTCGCCTCTTACGACACCTGGTATAGGAGGAAGTACTAAATACTTATATATTCTACTCCGCGTGGTACCGACTACACGGCTAAAAATAAATGAATACGTACAAATATTTAATCCTTGAAAGCGAATATCCCATTTTAGGTCCGAGCTATTTACCTTTTTAGTAGTAGCCCGAAGAAGTTTCCCCGCCTCAGATTACGTTTTGGACCGCAGCAATAGCCCTTAGTGCTGTGGGTGCAGGAAGCCGCAGGCGCTTCGGCGCCGGCCCGACACCAGCACCGCCTCGTGGCGTGTTACATGCTTCTACACCTCCCCGCTAATTGAATCCACGTCTGCTTCAATGTATGTTTAGCGTGCACACTTTCTGCGCACGACCTGACCTAGTACGAGAAAACAACAAAGCATCTACTATCTCCGAATATACAAAAAAATTGCCTTGAACCCTCAGAAATTTTATGAGCAAACTTTTTATGAGTGCCTACTAAATCTGAAAGCAATCGTATGTCAATTAGGTAGGTTTAAAATTTCACTAAAACTCTTTTTCTGGTACATATCTTGTTGGAAGGTCTATTGATAAACGAAGGTAGGTTTTATATAACTTGTTACTAAGAACCGAATTAGATTCAGAAAACTCTCAATTAGTATCAACTGCTGGCTTGAGATGTAAATTAAATAATGGCCTCAATTTTCCCGTAACAAAGATTAATTTGATGACTGAATACCTGGATTAGACAAAACGTACTCGTCGCTACAAGAAAATTAAATCATAAAATGTTAAAATTAAGAAGGTAATAAAAGTCTGAGTCGAGTAATAAATAAAAATATATTTTAAAGCGAAAACGCTCAAGTTGTTATTCCCCTGTTAGAACAGATACAGATGGGCCACGTAATTCATTTTACCAATCTAGAAAAGAGGTCACTCGTAGAACAGCCCTAAAAGCATCCATTACCAGATGAACAAATTTCACTTCCGTGGATTTGCGGTGGCGAATATTTTGATTACTTAACGACTCGTATGTAGTAGGTAAATAATTAGGTACATTCAGGGGCCTTTGGTAAGGGAGGCGCGCCATCCCATCCCTTCCGAACCCAGCGCTATTTAAACGGAATGTGCCCCATTATCCATGTTGGATCTTTCAACAGAGCTAATTTTTTTAATGAGTGAACATACTGTTTTTCTTATATGTAGAAATACAATATATCAAATTCTTATTATCACATTCATGGTTTGAAAAATGTATATTTTTTATATAAATATATTTAATAGAAGCAAAATACTCATTCACACAGATTGTTTTTCTTTGTTGTTGATGCAAATAGACAAAATATATTGTTTATATATTTTTAATGAGAACGTTCTTTTATCTGCCGTGGTACAGAGGAGGTACTATAAATTCACTGCCAGTACCTCACGTCAAAAAAAAATATATAACTACAAATTATTATATTTCTATTGCACGCGGTGCCTAAAATGAACATGAATTTTAAATAACCTAGTTCTGACTTAATTTTATTAATTTGTAGCTTCTAAGCGTTATCAAAATTTATAATAAGTCCAGTAGGTACATTTTTGAAAGGCTTTTAATCACGGTTTATTCAACTTTTTTCATTTTTTTTTTAATGTTTTCTTTACTTGTGACTACTGGGTAAAACGGTTGCGATTATCAAGTGAATAATATAATGGAAGGTGCGGAATAAATAAATCATAAATCAATCCAAAAAGTATATGCATTAATTCTGTTAAAGCCTAACGTAGGTCGTTCACTACTGATGGTCCTTTTCCAGATTTTCCCAATGTGGTAATATATTTATAGGTTTAGATTCGTGACAGGGCGCTAGCCCATTGCATTTGAGATACACTATTCGGGTGGATATAGAGTAATCTGTCATCTATAAAAAGAGTTACTATTTACTCTATTCGTATTCTACGACAGTATCATCCATCCAAGGTTGAAGTGGCAGTGGGCAGGGCATTTGGTTCACAGAACCGATGACCGATGGAGTCGTAAGGTTCTGGAATGGAGACTACGTACCAGCAAGCGCAGCGTATGGCCACCCAAGATGACAAAATAGACAGTCTATCTGACTAAAACCGCAGGATCACGCTGGACACAGGCCGCACACAAGCGGTACTATTAGAGATTACTTGGGGAGGCCTATGTCTAGCAGTAATGATCATCCAACCTAGAGCCTAACCAAAATATTAATAGGGACATATAGCAATTTTATTATATAACAAAACAAGCCAAATTTTAATTTTCCTGAACTTACGAGTCGGAAGTTTAACTAGAAAAAGTTATGCATAATAGCTTCTTGAAGTATTCACTTTCGTGCTGAGAGTAAGAAACAATAAGAAAGTGTTATTTCCATGAATTAATTCGAAGCCAGTGATGGAAAGCCCATTCGCCGTCACGTAGTAGCTGAACTGGCACTGAATACATTACCTTTATCGATTGTGCTGCCTATAGTGTTAAATTCATTACTCTGCTTAGCTTTAGATGGGAATTAATAGTTGAATAGCATAGCAGGATTAACTACATTAAATTGATTTATTTCAATCAATTAAGCCGAATGATGCTTTGCATTACACGTTATTAATTATAATTTAATTTGAAATCGAAGTCTGGATTTAAGTTATCTGAAATGTTAACTAGTTTTAAAATTTTTAACTGTCCGTAATATTGCTTTTTGCTCTCCCAAAATACTAAGAAAAGTTTTATATCATCGCAAACATCTACTGAACTCGATTTCGAGATTTTTGATGAACTTATATAGCCAAACTAATTTACTTTGCGAACTTTAACTCTTGGGTTATATTCAATATAAAATAACAATTGCCTTCCTATTCAACTAGTTTACAATCCCTTAGAGATTCAAAACTAGAAGGTCGAACCGAACACTTATGTAAACTGGGATTTTTTTCGTCAACTTCCACAAAGGTCCCATAACGAAGTGGAATAGCCAAATAAGAAGCTCTTAATGTCGCAGTTAACTGGGAATCCTCCCTTGTGAATGCCAGTCATTAGCGCTATGTTATTGCGAACTGCCGTAAGACCCGACCGACTCCCAGTCACGTTTAATCTGAATTTTCTTTATACGCCACTTTCGGCTCTCCGTATGAAATTTTACGAAGTTGCTTGCGTATGCAAAATTAAATTACACCAATAAATTGCAAAACATTTTAAGCGTATTTGTCGAATACGAGCTCTTTAGGAGGGCTAATGGTCCCAAGTTTGCATTTGCTCTGTTTCTGAAATTATTATGAAAGCTCGTTTGATTATTTATTACTTTTCCAATTTTGAAACTTGTCAAACATTTTTAATATATCACTCAATAAATTATTCGAAAAATCCTCTTTTCTTAAATGTGTTATGTGTTAGATTTTGTTTCTGCAAGTTCTGAAAGTTCTTTAATAAAATTCTCAGTTCGGCTTATGGTCGGGTTTTATATGATAAATATTTAATTTATGCAAATGATATGAATAGACTTTATATAAGATATTTTTTACGTGAGGTACCGTCAGAGTAGAACAGTATCTACCACTGCACCAGGGGCGAGTAAGGTGCCAGAACCGACAGATGGCGGTATATCCATCTGGAATAGTGTAGTTCAAATGCACAGGACGGAGATGGGTAGCAGCATCTCTTTGATTATCAACAAGCTTGCCCAGCGTGGCAATTATTAGCAAAAAAACAGCCTTTCTTAGATAGGCTTATGTCTAGTAGTGAACTTTCAATTGCTGGTATGATGATGATAATGATGATGATTTTTTACTGTTTTATTATATGTTACTTGATGTTTTACACGACTTTGTTTCCAACTCTGTCTTTGTCTCTTTGTTTCTCACACTGTGGCATTTTTAATTTAATAAGTAATTAATATGCTATTTCGGGTTAAAAAATATCTTTATCAAATTTCAATTTTACTTTAATCATATCAAGAGTGTAATCCAACTATTCCAAAGTAGACGAGCAGCGCCTTTTATAACGCAGCGTTATAGAAGTATAGAAGCCGGACGTCTACTGCTGTACATAAGACAGGCACAAAAAATAAACACTCCAAAATAAGTCGCTTAAAGCACTTGTGTAACGGACATCAGACAACACAAGAACCACAAATATAATACTTAAAACATACTACACACGAACAAGAAAGAAACTTCGTTCTCAAAGAATTAGGAAGTCGTTGGTGGACCGGGAATGGACCACTGCTCCGGGGCTTTTCTGATGAAGAGGATCTTGCTTGCTGTGCAGCGTGAAAATGCTGCAAGCATTCAGAGGACCTTTGGGTGGGACATGTCTCTTTTTTTTTAATGCATATTTTTTTTTTAGAATACATTTAATTATGTAAATTGAATAATGTAATCAACTTATTAATGTAATAAACAATACTTAAATATATATTTAACATACAAAACAAAAACAAATATTCATCGTTTTATATAAATGTTTGTTGGTCTGGGTGGGTACCAATTTTGAGACCGCACAGCGCATTAGATAGAATACTACCGAATGCGCCATAGGACCCTTAAATGCGGAATTGTGCCTATATATTAGAGTTAACCCTAATAATAAGGTCCTCTGAATGCAGATTTTGTCAACCTTGGCAATAAAAATAGGTAAAAGTAAGGTACTTATTAGTACTCATTAGTACCTTACTCTTGCCTATTTTATTGCCAAGGTTGACAACGTGCTAGTGATATTCTTGTGAAAATACAAGCGTCTATTGACTGTGCCTATTATTTACATCCATAATCGTGTTTTATATCCATTTTCCATCATATCTCGGCTCCAGCACTTTAGGTACCTCTCACGAGATCTGCTTCAAAGGGAGGTACTATTCTGCTCTGCCGGTAACTCACGGTAAATCGTCATAGTTTTATCGTGATCATTACAGCCATTGAAAGTCCACTGCTGAATATAGGCCTGCCAAAAAGGGGGCATTTTGCCCAAAATTGCCACGCAAGCATAATGGCAATCGTAAAGCGCAGCTTTCGCGACGGGTATGCTGCTGCCCATCTCCACCCTGTGCTTTTGAGCTACACTCTCTCGGATGGATATACCACGATCTACCGGTCTGGGCCTTAGTCGCCTCTTACGACTCACATATTAAATTAAATAAAGAGTACAGTAAAATGGTTTTCTTTATAATGTCTTAAGAATCAAAAGAGTCAGAAGATTCCTTTATAAAGTAACTTTTTACATTGAGCCGTTCCTGATCCAATCATTTTTAAATCGCTCATTGGTTTAATGCTAGTCGCGTTATAAAATGGCGCTGCCTACTCGGACGAGGGTCTTGAAATCCATCACGCGGCGCCGATCTTATTTAGATAAGTAGCTGCCGTCGGAAGCGACCGTGCTTAGTTCGCTTGACTGATTGCCGCTAATTAGTGTCGCACTAATCTCAACTAAACCGAACGCTTGAACATGCGCTGATTCAATATAAAACACGCTAATTGGAAGCAGTTGATCGAAAGATACAGTCGCAAACCTCCTATTAAAAGTATGTAGATATATGGATCTGACTCCAAAATAGATTACTTAAAACACTTCGAATGTGGGCGTGTGACAACAGAGTAATCACAAATATAAAATATAATAACACGTCGTCTATGTATTCAAAATCTAATAGCTCAATATTCATCATATAAATGACTGTTCTGGGTGGGTATCGAACCCACTAACCTACTGAAGGCGCTATTAGACCGGGAAAGACTTATTATAGCATTTTTAATCTTCTACAATTAAGCGAATAAGTCTACAGTTGTACACAAATTAGAAAAGGTTTTAAATCGTTATCGTTCCTCGTTTCCAATAAAGATGAGTATATAGTGAAAGTGCCTATTATTTTATTAATACTAACGTCATATATTTTTTACTGGCAATATAAGTAGGGTAAAGTGTGCTAATCCGTAGTGTAGGACGACCTTTTTAATTTTATATATTTTTAAACAGTGATTTCGTGAAATATAGTACTTAAAGACCACTTATTAAAATGAAGATCATTTTTGAAAAGAAATACAGGTTTTACTAAAATTATATTCACTATTAGCACTGTTTTAATTTGTGTTTATATAGGATAGGCTTAATGCCAGTGCATGTCCCACAACAAATCTATAT
The DNA here is from genome assembly GCA_020976665.1 of Heortia vitessoides. Classification (NCBI taxonomy): domain Eukaryota; kingdom Metazoa; phylum Arthropoda; class Insecta; order Lepidoptera; family Crambidae; genus Heortia; species Heortia vitessoides. Next base: position 9,460,775 of record JACJUM010001610.1, on the reverse strand, counting down.
ACAAAATAATTACGTGTCACGGTGTTTGTCCGCGATTAACTACAGAACCGATTTTAATATAAGGATAGTTTATGTATATATCAATCCAAGACAGTAAAACGTCTGTCTATCCACTTCTTTCCAAAATTAATAATAATTCGTTTCTTATTAATGCTTACTTGAGAAACAACATAATGCTGTTTACTGACAAAGTTTATTACATAGCGACCTATTATGCACTCTTTTATAAAAAAATAGCTGCAGAGCTAAAAAAAATCTTACTATTATAATAACTAGTTTCACCGAAACTATTGGCTAATTTAGTATGGGTTTTCACTAAAATGTTTTTCTTCGTTATCATAATGTCTCATACAAAAAACATTTGCATTTGGTAACTCACTAGCACCCATTTCTACTACCATATAACGGTGTTCCAGTTTAAGGAGTGAGGGAGGCAGTGAAGTTACTGGGTAATTTGACAGAATATTTGTCATATGTACCCTATTATATGTGTATACGTCTTTTAGGCTCCTGTGGCTCTAACTATCGCGCGGACTGTTTGTCGACCTGGTCCAATAAAAAAAATTGGATTTATTACGTGAGATAAGCATAAATAGAAAATTTTTTGGGGACTACAAGTACGAAATGTTTGCCGCTCCATACAATACAAATTACAGGTCCTGTGCAAATATTAAATAAACCTATGACTCCAGAGACCGTACAGAACACAGAATATGTAAGTATATTCTAGAGATTCATCTAGAACCTGAAATTAAGGTCGGCCAACACACAGTTAAATATAATCATATAATGACAAAGATAGTAAACGGTTAGAACATATTAGATCTTTTCTTATGCCAGCAACAATATCCCTCACAATATATTTACAAACCTTTCTGAGTATTACATAGATCCTAATTGGATATATCAATTCTATTAATAAAAAAAATATCGAGGCACGTGTCAAATCTATACTATATATACTAATATTATAAAGCGGAATAGTTTGTTTGTTTGTTTTGTTTAAACGCGCTAATCTCAGGATCTACTGGTCCGATTTGAATAATTCTTTTTTTGTTGGATAGTCCATTTATAGAAAAAGGCTTTAGGTTATACAACATTAGGCTGAGACCAATAGGAGAGAATCATCAGTGAGAAATGTTGCAAAAACGGGGAAAATTATTCACATTTTAGGTCTTTCGTCGCATGCGCTGCATAAACGGTTTAAGTTGTTCAAAAACTATGTATGAAAGATTTATTCCTTTTTAATAATAAAATAAAAGTCCGCGACAGTATATTTCCATCTCTCAATATTTACTCATAATAACATTATTTGTCGAAAAAGGCTTGCTACCATTATAATGTGCATTACGCGCGGCGGCGAGTGAGGGGGAGGTGGGCCTCGCCCCACCGCCGTGCTTGCTACTACCACTCGCGAATGTATCTTTGCTAGGTACCATACCGCGCAGACGTGTGGTCGGCTCCCTACGGAACGGTTGTATACAGCGTGCTTTATTTTTCTACTTTTAAAGTACTAAATTAAAGCAGTATAGGGGCAAACATTCGAACACATAGGAATCGATTTACGTCAAGATTTCTTTTCACACGACCAACTATATGCCGCGTTGTCAAGATCGGGTTACGGGGAAAATCAGTATGTTCTTATACCACAAGAAAACAAAAGTAAAAATATAATTTATGCCGAAGTATTTTGACCCATTATTTTAAAAACATTATTTTTTTTACATTGTATTTAAAAAAAATCTTATTCACGATTATACAATAACATAAACCAACGTAAGCAATCAAAAAATAATCTCGATAGAGTTTTCGACGAACAAAGTCGCGGGCACAGCTAGTCAGTAATATCTTGTGAGACACATTACTAAACTAATTAAATGAAGTAAAAGTATGCCGTGCTTATTACAGAAAACACTATGAAAAAATAACTTAAAAATGTATATACCTGCATTAGATTTATTATTAAATATATATTTTACTTTTTTCAATAAATTCAGATAATCTCTGATACATTGACCTTACTTAGTTTTAAGGAGATTAAAGCTATATATACTCTATAAACTATATAAAGCACGCCGACACAGACCAAACACAGATATTCATCATATAATTGTTTGTCCTAGGTGGGGATCGAATCCACGACACTTGGCGTTAAGTTATGGTACCAATAATAAAATAAAAAATGTTATAGATAGCAAGTATACTTTTAATAGAGTACATATATTCCAGCTAATTTACTTATGACACGGGCTACGATGAAGGACATGAAATAATAAAATAAAACACACCGAAGTAAATGTACTACCTAATTAAAGGAATTATCGATAGAACGTTTAATTATCTCATTTCTGAGAACTATCTTTAGCAACGGAGTTGCAGAGGTTTTATTATTTTATTAGACTAAGTCAAAGACAAACAAGCATACGGCGAAATAGGAAACATTATCGTAGCCTTTAGACAAAAGGATGTCAATAGGCGTTGCTTACCTTTTGACTTGAAGACAATATGTCAAAACCCAGTAATTTCACAGCCACAGTACAAAAATGTTTAAGTTTATTTTACGCGGCTTTTTATAGTAAAATGTTAAACATTCAGCATATTATTTCCCTTGCATCAGGACCAAGCGCCTCATTTTAATTACTTGTTTTATTGGATTTAATAGACCGTCAAAAACGTTGTGGAGACATCCGAAAGCGCCCGAGTCATATACGAGCTGAAAATGACACCAATTATAGGCCAGACATGAATGAACCGTGAGTTTATGTCATGTTACGTCCTTTTATTACATTAAAAATGCGGAACATTGCAACTGTAACGGTGTATAGAGCAATACGAGGCACCCATGTAATAAGTAACAGCTAGTTCTGAGATCTTATTGTAATACTAAGTTGACGAACAAACTTACGGTCCGCGAGGTAGTCTACTTAGCTTGAACATATTGACAACCGGATCAATACAAAGTTTTCATAATAAGTCATAAACCTTGTGATTTGAAAATATTACGTAACATAAACCAGTGATTTCACTGCCTCTTTTACCCGTTAAATGGAAACTTCAGTTTGACGGTATAAAAATGCAGATGACCTTTGTAAGAGGTCTACTATTTGTTAGTTATTTTTCTTATTTACTAATTTTTCCTCACGCACTTAACGTGTATGAAGCAAATGAATATATATTGATTGGTGTAGAAAGGTATGAATTTTCAAAAAATAATATTGTTTTAAAATATACTAGACAAATTAGTTAACACCGGAGCTTATGGAGTTCTGAATGACGTGCCCAATGCTAACAACCATTTTCAAAATGAAATAGTATAGTGAGTTCAAAAGTAGTTATGTTCTTTCGTAGGGCTAATATATGATATGATATACATATATATATCATGCCTGTGTCCCATCAGAGAAGGAAGAGACTATAGATCTTCACTTGTTACGATCTTGGCATACCTATTTTGCTTCTTATACTCGCATTAGTCCTTTAATACACGCTCGTTTATTCTTAGTATTTCTAACTTAGCCTTTTTTAATGCCCTTTCTACCTGGTTAGGTAAGTTCGGCTAGGTAAGGTTAGGATAGGCTGGGAATACTAAATTAAAGGGTATATAAATACACGGACATAAATAATATTGGTTTTATGTTGATACGAGAATCGAACCCGCTATTTCTCGCTAATAAAAACTTTTGTCTCAACAGGCTTAAAGCTACTGTAATTAACGGGCCGTGCTAAAAGTCATTGTAATATCATAAAGTAAAGAACTTATCGTTTCACCTACCATATTGCGTAAACGTTATTTGAAGTTGACCAAACAAGAGATAGCTCATTAAATCAACTGTATCCGCAAATCTGAAATAAAACGCCTTTAGTACTTTTCGAATAAAGAATGAAATTTGTTCAAAACAGCACTAAATCTTTTTCCGTAAAAAACGAATCATTCCTGAATTCTGTACAAAGGGCGGCAAAGAAAAGTCTTTGCTACAGATCTGTTACGAAGTGTCTTCGTCCACTTTCTACTCTTACATTGGATTATAAGCCTTATTGCAACTTTTTTTGTTTGCATTGAACTAAATTATTCTACCTGGCAATTGGTAAGACAAAAAGAATATACATATTTAATTATAGCGGTAAAATATTTTGTGCTACGTGTTCATGACTCTAGAGCATTTAATACTTACTGCTGTTCAAAAGTCCAAAAGTTTCTAGGCATTTTCTGTATTAGGCATCTGTAGGAGTTTTAAGAAATACAACTTGAGAGCGCACTCCTGTGTGCTTTGAGCTAATGTGAATGTGAAGTAAGTAGAGGAATTCAAAAGGTCGGTGCTGTGAATACCGTGGAAATTCTATGTATTCTATTAAAATGTGAGAAATTTAGAAGATATTTACTGGTAAAGGATTTTTTTTTTAATTCAGGTACACGTCAGTTGCTTTAAGTCCACGTTTACATAATATGAAAAAATGATGAGTTTCTATTTTAAAAAAAATATAAGACCGTAAACCGTTGTGTAAATTAGTTAAAATATGAAGTTTTACGTTTGCTAAAAGCCTGAAAAATTCCTGGAAAAATTAAAACTGCTTAATCCGTTTGAGATATTTATTTATAATACTACAAACAAGTTTAGCATTGTTTATGAGTAAGTCAATGTGCTCATTGTAATTACGATATAAATTATTTGTAATATATACAAATTTGATAGGTTTCAAAAAAACATTTATTTAATAAGATATTAGAAAGATCCATACGTTATTCACAATAAGCATATGATACAGATTATATTAGACTTAAGGCGTAAGGTACCGGCTGAGTAGGATAGTACCTTCCCCGTATCAGGTGTCGTAAGAGGCGATTAAGGTACCAGAACCGAAAGATGACGGTAAATCTATCGAAAACAGTGCAGCTTACATGCACAGGGCGGGAGTGGACAGCAGCATCCCCGTCGCGAAAGCTGTGGTATACAATTGCCAACACGCTTTCCCAGCGCAATATTCTTCTTTTATTGGGGAGACCTATGTCTAGCAGTGGACTTTCAATAGCTGGGACCATGATACTAGCCTTATACACTATACAAAATCTTTTATGTATATAGGTACATATAAAAAAATCCTAAATGTATAATATATGTATATACATTTAATATGAAAAAACGATTTGTACTCACACGCTGTACTACGCTATTATCATAAATAAGAATTTTTGTCTTTACGTTTATGCATGATTTAAGAGATCGCTGAACGGATCTTAATCAAATTAGGCTGGTAAAAAAGATTATATCCTGAAATGGCGTATATTTTAAAACTCTGAAAATGTGGCATATGTCCCGTGGTACAGATTTTTTGCATATTAACATTGCCGGGATATAACATTCGCTTTTGGTATGTTACTAGGTGTAAATATATATTTAAGTATTAAATTCGTAATTCATCTGTTGTTTGATATTCCTAACACAACATTTCATAAGTTGACTGGTTGATATGGACATAGCATGGAAATTATTATCATCATCATCGTATAAACCATTGGAAGTGCACTGTTAGACAAAAGCCTTCACAAGAAAGGGGTAATTTAGCTCATAACTACCACGTAGGTTAAACATCTTGGCGATCGCAGAGCGTGGCTTCGAAATGGAGATGCTGCTGCCCATCCCCGCCCTATGTATTTTAGCTATACTGTTGCGGATGGATATACGTTCATTTGTCGGTTTTGGTACCTTAGTCGCCTCTTCTCACACCCGGTTCTATTATATTTTACTCTGCTGGTACCACACAGCAAATAAAAAGAATTAATAATTGGTTTTAATTATTTCTTCTTCTTGGGTAAGAATAAAAATATATTATATTTTATTTGTCAACCTTTGTTATTTTGACTTCACCTATTGTTTGATTTTTAGTTATTTATAATATTTTATTAAACAAAATTAACCAGATATACGTTTATCCATGACCTGAGTTTCCGAATAAATTATGACGTCTCTTTTTCTGCACCTTTGTAAAAAAAACATTGACCTGAATATATAAAATAAAAATATTAATTATCTCGGTTTCAGCTTCATTCATGTGATACATTCATTTTTTCTCAATGTAGTCAAATTTTGTTTGATGACTCATAAACTGCCGATTAATAAAAAAAATACGGTATTGATCTTATGTGAAAATTAAAACCGTATATTTTCCATCGTAAAAGTAGCCATTATTGAATGCTGACCGATAAAATACCATATTACATAAAAAACATTGTATTGCACTGTTGGATATTACACCCTATGTAAAAATTAAATTAAATTTATCTCACAAGGAAAATACATTTTTCCATTACAAAAATTTGTTTCAGTATAGACCCATATACTACCAAATCACAAAAAACATGTTGATCCTTTTGTTAGGAAGAATAAATACGAATTTATCCTTCTAGAAGTATTAATTTTTCCGGAGCAAATATTTTTTGTCGTTTTCTGACCCCAAGATGTTCAAAGTTATGTTATATATGTAAAAAAATTACGCTGTTCCAGACTATAATCTTTTTTTAAATTAAATAGATCCGTTCAGCGATCACTAAAATCATGCATAAATGCAAACAGAAATTTTAAATCTATATTTATAAATGCAATACACATTATTTAGGTAGTGGGTATTTTAATGTAAACATACTATATATACTATATACATACTACTACAAAAGCGTAAAGTGGCCGATTATAAAAAAATCTACACATATAACATTCTAATATTAAAAAAAAAATATGTATGAGAACACGCTTAAACACACACAGAATGATTGTAGTCGATATAAAATGTAAAACGAAATATACAGTGTGCTGTGAAGCCATTAGTGGTTTTATTTTTATTAATGATCTTTATAAATAAAAAGAGAAGCTGACTGATCGACTGACATATCAACACAGGGCCTAAACTATAAGGCTTAGAAACTTAAATATTTGTACAGGAGTTCCTTTTACAACTTAAGAGAGCAAAAAAAAGAATTTTTAAAAATTCACCACATAAAGGGGTAAAACAGAATGCAAAGTTATTACGACACTTTGAAGTTGATTTTGAAGTTTTTCGAATAGAATTTTGTATGAAGGTTTTTTATTAAAAGCCATGAAACACGTAAAATATATTTTTTTAAATGATGTAGGGCGCTGTTATTTATCCTTATAAATACAAATTATATGAACAGTATTTACAATCCAGTTATTAACGATATTTAGAAATGAAAAGCCATTTAAATGTATTGACCGTGCAAATAGCTCCTCGAGCCGAGTGAGGAAATGGCTGTAGAGGTTTTATTCTTTTATAATAGTACTCGAAAAAACTCGCTTAATCTCAAAAATTAAGCATTTACATTAGTTAGTAGAGTTTTGTTAATAATTAATAAGGAGCAATTTTGTTTTTTTAGTCTCAGTTTTAATATTTTCTTTCTTTAAAACAAACTTGTGTAAAACCTTTAAAACACAAGTGTCGTTTAGTCAAGTGGCCATCCAAACATTATACCTTCTGTTCCGTAACACTTTGGAATCGGGAATTTCTGTTTTAAGTCTAATACTTGACCTGCCAGAGGCCTAACGATTATATGATGAATATAGTGTTAAATGTGTATTTAAATATTGTATTTGTGATTTCCCTTTTGTCTTAAAAACGAAACATAAATCCTATAAGCGGCTTATTTTGGAGTCAGATCATAGTATGAAATGTTGTGTTTTTGTGATTATTTTGTGTGAAACATTGTGTAAAAGTTATAAACATTGTGTAAAATTTATAATAATTGTGAAATTTATAAATATAATTTAAATTTATGTATTTATTTATTTAAATTTATATAAATATATATATATATATATATATATATATATACGGTAATAACTGAGGTACTTACCGGAACCGACAGATGGTGGCATATCCATCGGAAACAGTGCAGTTTAAAAAAGGCGGGGATGGGCTGCAGCAATCCAGTCGCAAAAGTTACGCTCTGCAATTGCCAATACGCTTTCCCAGCGCCGCAATTATTGGGCCAATCCCCCTTTTTGGGGAGGTATGTATGGGTTTCTTCGTTCAGCAGTGGAATTAATTACAATGGCTAGTAATTGTAATTCTATTCCAGACGATGAAGTGAAATTTATAAACATAAGTGAAATTTATAAACATGAGTGAAATT
>JACJUM010001610.1:9364841-9452622 GCA_020976665.1 Heortia vitessoides | reverse complement strand
TTTATAAGTATACACTTATTTTTTTAATTATTTCATTTAAATCAAAGATCTAGTAAAATTATAAAACGGTACCGGTCACTCGGACGAGGGTCTTGAAATCCATCACGCGGCGCCGATCTTATTTAGATAAGTAGCTGCCGTCGGAAACGACCGTGCTTAGTTCTCTTGACTGATTGCCGCTAATGATTGTCGCACTAAAACTGCAATTATATTATTATTTTTACACCTTTCTCACGGTTGGGGCAAATAAAGTTTTTGCATGCGGTCACTAATTATATGCAACTAGCTGTGCCCGCAACTTCAACCGCGTGGAATATTTATTTTTTGAGCACCATATCTCTTGACCTTAACTTGTATAAACTTTGAATGTCATATATTGAATCAATGGCTTGAAAAATAAGTTTCAAGTTTCTAGCTCCAAAAGTAGTGATACTTCTATACAATTTTGTATCCCCCTTCGACCCCTCACAACCCTTTTCAAATTAAAAAATAGCACATTTTCTTATTTCAGGGTCTAAAGATTGTCTGTGCCAAATTTCATCAAAATCGGTTTAGAGGTTTAAGCGGGAAAGCGTAACAGACAGACACACAGACAGAGTAAGTTCCACATTTATAATATTATAAGTAGGGATTAGAGTTTGGCTGTTGCCACCAGTTGTAGCACCGCTTGCAAGATCTCCCCGATAAACGCTTGCTTGTCGATAAAAATATTTATATGCGAAATCTGAAACCTCAATATGTAAACCTCATTTTAAAAACCAGTTTTGAATGAAATGTAGGGTATTTATTTATTTAACTTTATTGCACAAAATGTACAAATGGCAGGCTTAATGCCAGATTTCTTTGCCAGATTATCTCCCAGTCAACCATTACACAAAACCGAAAAAAAATATATATATATAGTGGGTGGGTATCATATATACAGGGTGCTTTTAATAAATATATGATATTTATTCGTTAGGAAATAGAAAATATATAAATCTTATACAATATTTTTCCGTACAATAACACAATATGTCTTAAAATATTGGGTCGTTTTAAAAATGTCCTTACATACACTAAACAATGCAATAATACTACTGAATCAGTATATGATATACCTATTGTTAGAAACCTATTGCTAGAAGCTAGAATTGCTAGCACAGGGAAGATTATTAGAAAATGTAAGTCAGATTTATTAATTATTTAACTTCAGTAATTGTGTGCATTTACTTTATTTTTCTACCAATCGATACATTTTCTACCAATTTTAGATATAACCGCTGTCGGTAATATCTAAAATTTGTTGCGGCTGTCCGCAATTGCAATGTTCATAAAATTATATTGTTCCATAACTATATTAACCATCGTAGGTTAATAGAAAATTATTTTCATTATTTAACGCTTGCCGGAGTGGAATATTTTGTTATGTTCGCCAATTCCAATAATACAATATAAACTATCATCGTCAAACTCTATTTAAGATCATAATTTGTTGAGAATAAGTGCGTATCGTAAATTATTCGAAGTCTGCATATTTTCGATACAGTAATTTCTTCACCCGTGAAAACCATTTTATGTTCTAAGGAATCTAGATTTTGCGGAATCAAAAGAAAACAACCTCCAACCCATTTTTAGTCATTTAACCGTAAGGTATAGGCCAACTATACGTTTGTTGTTGTCGTTTTATTGACAAAGACACTTTACACTGATAGTATATATATATATGAAGAATCTGACTGAGTGACTGACACATCAATGCAGGACCTAATTTTAAGGATTAGAAACTTGAAATTTCATCAGTAGCTCCTTCTATTATCCAGTCTGCTTTGGTTAAGCCACGCAGTTTACATACTTGTAACAGCTAAAACTAACCTTTAAATGAATTTAATTAAAGTAACAATGTTCGGTGAGAACAACACTCAAAGAATTAAAGTTAAATGAACACTAACAGGAGTCCAGAACACGGAAGATCTTAAATTTTAGAACGAAATCATTGGAAACTGTAAAACAACGACCGCCTTGGGGGAACACTTGGAAAGAGTCATAACTCAAATCTAAGTAAACTTTTGTGGTAGAGATACTTTGAAGTTCTATGTTTCTAGGAGAAAGTACCTATTACTCATTACTTTTGTACTCGCCAAATATTTATACGTATCTTTTTTTCTTATTGCCATATGCTATATATATAACAGATATTGATGACAATGATAAAAAAACAAATAAACTTATAGTTATATAAGTTAATACTAGTAAACACGTAAATGTACGCTAGCCTCCTATTACCAACCAGGGAAAGTAATTTGTTTAGTATATAGAAAACATACACGTAAATTAACTTGACTTTTATATTAGTGACAATAATTTGTATTAGACCTGGTGAAATTTTGCTTGCGTTTATCAAGATTTTAATAATATTTCCTTACTAGAATCAGTTTATTTTTAATACATAAAAGTGTTCGTGATTATACCTTGTAACGTCACCTGCCAGCAAATGTCCTATCAAAATCGATTTTCACTTTCAGATAGTTCATTGTTAGTTAGTAACGTACATACTTTGAAACGTATGTAGTCAGACACGATTGCAATCAAACACTTAAATTTATTTATTAAAACAATAGATCAAATTTATTTAATCTGCTTACCAACCCTGCCCTTTACTTTACCTTTACGCTGCTTTGGACGGGCAATCTGTTGACTCCAGTACCTTAGTCGCCTTTTATCACAGCGCCTCCTCCGAAATAAACACTACTTGTGTTTTGTACATCGGACAACACATTATTCAAAAATATAACATATAAAAATACCTATTAAAATACCCAAATACAAATAGAGCACCAATATTCATCATATAAATATTTGTCTTGGGTGGGGATCGAACTCACGACTATTGGCGCACAGGATAGGATCGCTACCATCTGCCCTGACGAATATATATGCATAAACATGAAGAAAGACGACCTTCAAATTATATATACCTAGACAATATTCTCAATATTTGTTATGTATGTAGGTCTTATGGAATATAACTTCGAGGTATAAGACTGTTCTATTCTTATTACAAGAAAACAATTTTATATTTTCAGAATGATATGGATATCTGTAAAAATATTTGTACTCCAACTAAAGTTAAGATACCAACTTATTCGCTACTGTTAACCTATATAGCTTAGTTTCAGGTCTATCTATTGTGAAATCCGTCTGTGGGTTGTTACCCTGGAGATAAGATTTGATTTCCGACTCAAGGGAACAATGTGGGAGTTTTCTGCTAAAACCCGCAGTTTGCGGCTACCGTGGTTAATTATTTTGCCTTACTAATGAGCCCCCGTAGCCAGCTTCGGAATTGTTACAGCACGTAATTTATAGGTTGCTACATCAGTCGTTATATAAACCAAAAACAGTACTATAATTTGACAAGAGTAATTATATAATGGAATAAAATATTTATCATAAGTTAATTTTTCATACATTTAATTTACGTGTTTTTAATTTCTACTAACTGTATACTAACTAATAAAACGATTGTAGTTAATTCTTGCTTCCTGTATACAGTTTGATCCGACTTGAGAGATGTTAATAATATAGAGTTGTCAAGATCACGCCGCCTAGATGACCCTAATTTCTTTATATCTACTTAGCAAACAATGCCACTACCAAATCTATTGTCAAATAATAAACATTGCCAACACGCTTTCCAGCGCGGCAATTATAGGCAACAAACCTCCTTTCTTGGAGAGCTTATGTCCAGCAGTGGATTTCCAATGGCTGGTATGATGGAATAAAGTAAATCAATTTATTTAAGTAATTATAATTCATATTCAAAACATATATTAAGTTACGATCATCTTCAGTCTGAGTGCAGTTTACATTAAACATTAATTACATTCATCACTAAATCAGCCACAATGGTAATGCTTCTGTAGTATGGAAATCTGTTAATGGCCTTACTTGCATTCAAACAATGGTTAATATCGGATGTATCTTTGATGTTGCAATGCACTGCGCAATGCTTATTAGCTTAGTTTAGCTCGGCAGTGTAAGCATCCTTTGTTTAAATCCACTGTCTCTTTAAATTCTACGAAGCTGTCTTGGACATTAGTTAGTTGTTAGTGTAATAGGTAGGTGGTCAGAAATAAAATGAGAGTACAGTTTGGATACTGTTTTAGTAGGAACAATTCTGCAACATTTATTTTATGCTTGGCTGAGAGACTTGTAAAATTAATTAGTTAGGAAAATTTATTTAAAAGTCACAAACCCTCAGAAAGAAAGTATTTTAGAACTCATTTTAACTTAGTGCGGAATCCAGGTTGAGTAAACTCCAAAGCAACTGCACATTCACTACAGAATTAAATTACTTTGCAATTCAGCCGCAACCATATAAGAAACTAATTCATGGTTTTCTACCAATTGTCATGGAAAGTAGTCATATCTTGGAGACGCCCAAGATCTTATACTGACCAAGAAATGTTTAATTAGAATATATTTCGAAAATTACATTTTATATCGCAAAGATTACAGCCAAATAAAATTAAAAATATACCGTAAAATAGACATAAATAATATAACTGAAATACAAGGATCAAAAGACTACTAACCATATGGTGCCAAGTCATTTTAGTACTTAAGAACCTACTATGATGTGGTATTGTCATGGATATTACTTTGTTTCGTTTCATTTACTTAAGCTCCACACGACTTTGATACAGCTTTAGTACTTGACTATCTATGTATTCCTATTATTAGTCAAACATTGCAACATGGGTTAAATTGTACGCTGGTTTTATAATCGGGGAAACGGAATTGTTGTACGGCGGAGTGCATTAATATATTCTGTTTACCTTTCCATTATTAGCGGTTAATGACTACTTTGGCATTGCATATTTGATAAAAATAAATTCTTTTTCCGTTCTTGTATCTTTTTTATATCGTCTAATACCGGCATACTACATACATACATAAATCATAATAGGTAGAGACCATCGATCTCCACTTGCTACGATCTTGGCAAACCTCTCTCGCTTCCCTTACTCGTATTAGACCTTTTAGGTACGCTCGTTTAGTCTTGGTACTTCTGACCTGGCCCTTATTTAATACCTCTTCTACCTGGTTAAGATATGTTTGCCGTGGCCCTTCCATTTACTTCCGCTTTATATATTTGTGCAGTTATTATAACTATTTTTATCCATCCTTACTACATGTCCAAACCATCTTTACACCCATTCTCTATTGCTGTCTCAATATCATCTTTTACATTACATCGATCTTTAATTACACTAGTCTTTAATCTATCTCTCAATCTCACACCGTACATCTGTGTATTGCTCTCATTTCAACAGCATTTATTCTACTCGGGTGCTTCTTCTGCCATTCCCAACATTCACTACCATTTGTCAGTGTTGCAACTAACACACCTTTTCACTTTCATATGTCAGTCAGTGTTAGAAATAATACACCTCTATAAACAGCCAGTCGTGCCCTTTTTGACACATATTGGCTGCCCATGAAAGCACGTAAAGCTGTCCATATAATAAATAAACATCATTGTTTTTTTATTGGAAACTTTTAAAATAAGTCATGATGTCACTTTTGAAATAAATAATATTACAAGTTGGAGTATCTAAAGACATAAGCTATACCCAAAAACTACATACATGTGAAAACTTTAATCTATAATATTGGCAAAGGGTAATGTTTATAATTTCAAGGAAATATGTATTCGAAGAATAAAATACGAGGTGTAGACGACGGTATGAAACATGAAACAACCTTGTTGCAAGTCCGTAACTATATATGTCAGACTACTGTTTTCCGATTGCGAAGTTGAGTAGTTAATTTGGGAAGCAAATGAAAGGCATTGGTTCGGTTTTGGGTGTACTACATCCGATCCCTTTGGGAGCCGCGTTGGTAATTATTGGCCAGTGTGGGACTCGTCGGGATTGCAGCGTAAACGTATCAGTGAAATCTGTATTAACGCTACCTGCTTACTCAGAGCTTTTCACTTTTGTATAAGCATTGTATTAATATTGTGTTACAGCTATGATTTGCACAGATCTCATTTGAAATAGTATACATTATTATAAAATTGTACTAACCTGTTTATACTAAATAAAGAGAGAAAGAAATATACATTTGTCATATAGACGTATTTCCTATTTTCTAGTTTTTAATTAGTAAGTCTGTAGTGAAATCAAAAATATATTATTATGTATAATTGTTTTTAATAGCCATTAATTATTTTTAAAGTAATATTAAAGTAAAATAAACGTTAAAGTAATCATAATGAACAATAGAATATCATAATGATAATTATGATTTTGTTGTACTCTTATTTGCTTATACTAGTAATATTATTTGAAAAATAAATATTCGCGCTATATATATTATTTTTCAGTGAATCTAATTACAATCTATATTTGGCCACAGGCCTATTACTAATTAGAATAGTAGCATAAAACAATAGATGTTAAACATTGTTAAAATAGTAATAAGTTTTATGGTTAAAAGTAATATTATAACCAGGAGTTATTTTTTAATTGCAAGTATTATTAATTATGTTCAATATAAAACTCTTTCTAAAAGTTAAAATTACTATCTTACTTTCAGATACTGACACAACATCTTTTGTTAATCTTGAAAACGGTTGCCGCGAGGTAACCGAAAAGTCAAACTAAAAATGTAAACAGTTCAAAAACCTCTTAAAGCCGTTAAAGAAGTAGTTTTACTATGAATACACGCGTATATGTTAGTAAATGTTATTATTTAAATCTCTCCTAATAAAATAGAATAAATATTATAAAGGAATGATATTGACTCGATTTTCAGTGTTTAAAGGAACATTTCATCATCAACATCATCAAATCAGCCGTAGGAGGTGAACTGCTGGATATAGGCCTCCCCGTGTGATCTCCAATAAGACTGCTTGTACGAGGACTGCGTCCAGCGCGATCCTATGATTTTATTCAGGTCTTCTATCAACCTAGTGGGTTGGCATCCAACGTTGCGCCTACCGGTAGATAGTCGTATAATCTACCGGTACGTAGTCTCTATTTCAGAACCTTACGGCTCCATTAGCACTTCAACATCAATTTACTTATGCCAGGGGCTATATTGAAAACTTAGGTGTTTTTACGAATTTGTACTTTACGGACTCTTCATTTTAATAGAAAAATGTAAAGAGTCTGTAAGTTAGCAATGTTAAGTCCAGGCCTGCTAAAAACAATGTGATTCTCGGCTGGATTACCTTAAATGCTACTCTTCAATAATCTGTAATAAAATAACTCTGTGATTAATTATTGGAAATCTATTTTTTTTGCGTGCAAAGATTTGTGTCGTATACTTATCACATTGACTGATATATCTTTGCGCTATCCTTATACTAATTGTTTTGCTTTACGTTCACACTTTTTGGTTTAAAATAAAAGTTGCCTTGCCCTCTTTTCTTATTTTATATACACTCTAGAGATGACTTTATTCATTATTGTAGTTTTTTTAAGAAACTTTACGTCACGTATTTTCTTGCTTCAGAATTCAATTGGTCTATTGTATATGAATGGGACAATATCCAGTCACGATTTATATATTAACAGATCAACAAGCTCAGTAGTTTGGAGTAACCTATCCAAGAAAGGTTAGGTTACATTCTGCGAAATCCTCTATAGAATTTGTATAATGGTAACTGTACAACAAACAATTTAATTTTAGTTAGCAAATTAAATTGTTCTTGTTGTAAGTATATCCACAATGAAGCAGTGGTTAAGATGGAATAACAGCGGGCAAGATTCTTGCATAACTGCTAATAATTTTAAAATATATGATGATACATCGATATATTTTCATTAGTAAAACCCGTAAATATTTTTAAACAAAGCGCCGTTAAAAGGTTGTTTTACTAAGTTACTTAAATTACTTTTAATATTCAATTACCTATGAATATATGAAATAAGAACAGATCCAAATTTGAAAACTGACACGTTTCTGAATATATTTTATCTTATATTTATAATGCCGAGAAGATCAAAAGAGCAATATTATAGCCCTTATAAAGAATAATAAGCAGCCCGGAACAAAAACCGTCCGGTTTATCTCGAGTTCCGTTTGTTTGCTTTATGAACTGTTCCATTTTTCACCATCCGAAACGGTACGGAAGCAGTGTCACATGGCCGCCTGGTATTTTCACGTTATTTTTTACTTTTAAAGGCTGCTTTTGAACTAGGTACAACACAATGAATTTACGTGTTGTTTTGTCATTTGTTAGTATAATATAGATGCACTTCATAGCGTTGAATAATAATTGTTTTTCTTGCTTATATAATAAATATCTTAACATAATACTAGATTTCAGGTAAAATTTTCAAAAAAATAGATTTAAAAAAATCTTTTTTCAGTAGCATTTTAAAAGCATGGTCTTCCATATAGCTCAAATTGCAAATAATATTTTATGGACCAAGTCATAAAGTGGCCATTATACATAATTTCCGGTCATTAAGATAAATGCCGAATATGAAAGTGATTTGAAAATTTGTTACTCAATTTTTCAAATTGACTGGACTTTATATATTTATTGTCCCTCACTTTTTGAGCAGAGTAATAAAACATAATTAATTCGAGTAGACTAGATGGTTTACAATTGTCTAATAAAGAAACAAACTTTCATTAAGCAAATACATTCCTTTGAAAAGAATCATTTGACATAATAAGGTTTCGCTAATGTTTTATTTGGGAAAAAACTGTTAAAATATTAATCGATTCTGGCATTCACCGGACGCTGGCGTGGTCGCAATTCTAACCTAATCTAACCAGCCATATCGTTTAAGTTGATCCTACACACATTGTTTTGTGAAAAAATGTATTGGTTTTTTTTTAAATGAGTTAAATTATACAAAATTACTATAAAATTTTCAAGTAGCAATACAACATTCATCATGTAATGTGATAAATAATCAAGTTTAGATAGTAATTAATCACTTTGCCCGATAGAGCTAGATATTATATGTAATGTGCGCACATTATTAATAATGCCCGCTATGATCACTTGGTCTACATATACACTAACTTGTGTCAAAATCAGTTCACCGGATGACGGCGTTACAAGCACGAGATAGTTTTGAATTTAGCGTGTATTATGTCTGGCAACTACTGATGCTCGTTTGCGTGGTGTAAAAGAGAAAAAAATGAGAAATAATAGAAAAAGATAAAAAAGAATTTTATTTTTTATTTTAGATGTGGATGAAGAAAATGTCACTTTAAGAAAATGTCACCTACGGACTAGGTTAAAAAAACCAATGTAATGGATAAACACTGTCAATATGTCTACGAAAATATTATTGATGTTTGTACATACTTAGACAGTTTTAGGAAATATTGTAACATCAGTAATGTCGACATAAGAAATAAATGTAAGTTAGCAGTACCTATACCTCGACTTGATAAAACAATAACTTCTCCAAGGACAATTGTGTGAGATTTCACAATAAAATCACAAGAAGGATATCAGTTTTTGCCTTTGACTAAATTCAAGAAATACAAATTACAAATTCGGATGAAATCACTTTAACCACTAGCCTTAAGGCAAAGATTTGTTAGCGTTAACAGCGATAGGGATTTCATTGTTGTTGTAACCTTTATCACCACTAGTTTTTCTTACAGCTTCCTTTCTAGTGGGTCGCATAACGAACCTGCTGAACCTGAAAGCACGTTTGAGGAGACCCATCTGTAGCTGGCAGATTAGTTTAAGGCTTCCGTAATTAAATGACCTATGTAATAGATGGCTCTTATCATCCCCTGGGTCATTTCAAGGGTCGTCTGTATTACCTATAACTTTGCATTGAGTTACTTCCTTATTGGAAATACTGACGTTAATATTTTCTTTCATTATTATTCCATCAGCGATACAAAAGTAATATAAGGAGCCTACTTTAATAAAGTATATTTTGTGTTTGAGTTTAAGTCTGCGTTGGTACCTCACTCTCGCCTATTTCTACCACCAAACAGTAGGACAGCAGTAATTACGTTCGTATTAAAAAGAGTAAGAACTATAGAGAGATTTCATTGACAGTTTGACACGAAGCCATACTAAGTGCCGCGATGGCAAATTAACAGTATTGGACCCTTGCCTTCGGACACCTTCGAACAATATTCTGGATTATTGTCAGTAGATGTTTCATTTGTGTGGTTTGCATTTAGCCACGTTTCATATAGAAACACCTTTTTATCCTAATTCTTATTATATTTTACTTTGTGTAAAAATACATGCACGACCAATATCTATTATCTAATATTTTAGTAATGACTATGTTGGTGGTAAGGTCCAAAAAAGAAAGAAAGAAAGAGTATTAACTACAAAGAAGTAAAAATACTACAGTGACAAATACCTAATTATAGAAAAGTAATGAAAACACGAATGTATATAAGAGCTGGCGTTTGTACAGACTAGCAAACAAAAAAGATATCAATGTTTCTTTTAGTCTTGGAAAAGAACGTTACATTATTTATTTAACTATATCAAACGAATAACTTTTTAATTTTTCAAATTATTTATCTACTTATCTTTTTAAGATTTTTTAAACATGATATTATATTCTATTAATTGCATGCTAAAAAATTCAAGTGGTATCTCGTTTTAATTTTATGCTGATTTATTTACCACAATATTTTTTATCAATATAAAAGTACATTACAATAGTTGCTAACTTAAAGCATAAAACTTAAATATGAACCTACTTGATTGACTTAATAACTATGCTTGTAGTTTTTATTATCAAACTTCTTATTCAAACTACACATTCACTACTACAATCCATAAAATATAACTTGTTTAGAATGACAAATGCCAGCAAAAGTGAAGACAAGACTTTTATGTATATATACACCTAGTTCGATGCTACTATTAAGTTTCATTTTAACTTTCTTCTGACATTTGTCATTCTAAACAAGTTATAAAAATAAGAAGTTTCAAATAGAAGATTGGAAGAACTAAAAGAATAATAGAAATAATTGTGGGTTTAATAAAGTCGCGGCACGTAGCAATGTTAGAACAACAATACGGTTTCCCAATCGCTAGCTGACTCCTATTAGCGTTAATTTGGAAAACCAAATGAAAGGCGCTGCTTCGGTTTTTAGTGTAGGTACACACCCGTCCTCCGGGGGGCTCCGTTGATAATTATTGGGCAGACGTGGGACGGCTTTGGTTACAATTGCAGTGTAAACATAGCTATTTATCAGCGCTATGCTTTGTGGACTACCTAGTAATACACAAATACTAAATATAATGCCTATTAGGCGGTAGTTGCTTGTTTAATAGGCTGGTATGATGCTTTGTCGGTCCGTACAAATTTAAACGTGTCAATTTCGGGTACAGTCCTGATTATTGACCTCTGGTCTGACCTACCAATTTACTCAATTAATTGTTATTAATAATTTGATCATTGACAATGTAATAATATAGTTATGTATAAAGTAGTAAAAATCTACACGAATACTTTTTAGACAGATGGTTAAAATGTTTATTTGTTTGTTAAGATTTAACTTAAAAACTGAGAACCGATTTAAAAAAATCTTCCATCATTACAAGAAAGTTACATCTTTATACCATAGTAACATAGGCTATTTATTAATAACAAAAAAATGTTTAGCTACGACAGAAAAACAATGTAAGCAAGATTTAAATTTTTGTATGTTTATAACAAATAAACTCGAAAACGTCTTACCTTACATATTTTCATTGACGAAAAGCAATTTTTTAATATAGGAAGCATTATCGTCAAGTAACAGTTAGGTTATATTTATCCCGTATTCTTACGAAAACTTATCCGACGCAGGTGAAACCGTGAGATACTACAAAAAATGCCAGGATAAGCTACGGACTAAATACAATCTTATTTGCTTATATTTTTTTGACTTCCTGTACATCTAATGGATAAACTATAAAAGATTTAAGAAGTTCCAAACGTTTTATAAGACGTACTTTTTATAATAAGCTTGACTACAGAAACGGCAACCTTGAATTGATTTTAATCGTGCTTTACTACCTTTATTTAATTTAACGAATTATATACCTTATTGTAAGAACAAAAACTATATTTTTAAGTACTGAAAATATTTTGATATTTTTCTAATAATTACATTATGCTATATACAGCTGGATACATTAAGCAAGCAGCTTGAATTTACATAAAACATATACGTGCTAAAATCCGATAATTTCGCAGATTCTAATTTCCTTGTAACACTGAGACAACGGAAGTAATCACGCTACGAATATCTCCTACACAGTATATTTGTTTAATATATATCTATATGTTTCAAACAGGTATAATACTGCAAGATAGAGTAAACATTAAAGCCTGATTGAATCCATATCATAAACTGAGTTGTCAATTTGCATTTCCAAATTCCATTTACATACTCGTAATGTAATACACTGACGAGCATTGTGAGTGTCTGTAATATCTCACTAATCCACACGCGTGCCTCAATGTACGTAATTGTTTTTTTTTAATTTATTAAATTGTGGCTTTAAGCTCGCGCTTCTGTACGCATAGACTTTTCATTATATCGCATCCGTAGCAAAGGCTTGTTTTCTTTAGATCTAAAGTAGTTTACGTCTTTCATCAAAACTAATTCATCAGTTAAGCTGTGGAAGCGTAACTACCATAACAATAGATAGATTGCCAGACATAGTTACTTTAGGATTTTTTAAAGTAGAAGCGATATATACAAGATAACATTACGACGTAAAAACCTGAATTAACAGATCGCGGTATATACATCCAAAATAGCGTAGCTCAAATGTAACAGAGTGGGAATACCTTGTTTAATATAGAAAATATGGCAAATATGATACTAGTATAAAACCTTTTTTAGATAACCTGAAACTTTTTTTATTTGATAAGTCGACAAACAAGCATACAGTCTCCAATAATCAGGCATTACCGCAGCCTATAGACGCTCATGTTGTCACCGGCGCGTTGTAAAAGCGCTGACTTTCACATATGTCACATTACCCAGTAATTTATCTGCATGTATCACCCTTCCAACTGAAACACTCTAATGCGAACAGTGCCGTTTGGTGGCAGAAATAGGGGAGAATGTGGCACCAATGCCGATGATCTTTGTATGAGGTGTGCTATATTTCTAGAAGTGCAGTTGATATGAAATTTTATATTTGGCACTATTTATTTCACCCTACAATATAGATACATTTATACATTTCAAATGTCCATCGTTATGTCATATAACAATGTACATATTTAAATAGTTAGAGTAATCATCGATTTTTAATTTATTTATTGCCTAGTCTTTTAATCATATGTCTAATAATGCCCTGAGGTACCCGTGTTAAATTGTAGAATTGATACTAACTTAGCACCCCCTTTAACCCCTTCAAGAGATGACTTTCAATGATAAACTTTTATACTGATACCTTCAGAAACATCAAAGTTCGATACTAACTTAGCACCCCCGTTTAACACTCTTAGTGTCCGAATTTTTAAAAATATATCTCTTAGTGATCCCCTACATTATAAAAAGAACTCTTGTACAAAAATTCAAGTTTCTAACCCTTATAATTTAGGCCCTGCGTTGATATGCCATTCATTTAGTCAGACAATCAGCTTACGCTTTTATATATATATATAGATTTGCTGCATAACTATTGTCCGCGGTAAATGGTTCTGAATTACTTAATTGCACTTTGCACGATGAGTAGTGTACTCACATAACTCGTATACCAACAAGTTGAAATGTTAAAAGGGTTTCTAAGGTTCAGCACTGCAAATACCATGGAAATTCTAGTGGAAATTTCTGCAAAGAAATATGTAGAAATTACGGCCGTCTCAGAAGGCGGATTCGCCGGAATCTCGGAGCTTTAATTAGTCGTTTTAATGAATGTTGGGGCACGTACGTTGTAAATGCGACCCATTACCTGGATAATTCACGCAACGATAACAACGGGCCGTCGCGTCACGTCACCTCTATAAGAGTTCCAGGAATTTCGACGAGCGGTGCTTAAATTACGAGTGTCTTAAATTAATTTTATTTATATTTTTAGCATGTTAATATCGATTATTCACAAATCTATTGATAGTTAGCTTTAACTTAAACTTGATATTAATCCACTGAAACAACACGTGCTCCGTGCCCACACATACAGAATTTCTTAATATTGTATTGTAATAGGATAAAAATGTAACGAATAAGAGGGTTGGAGGCTTGATGCTCTAAAATACAGGCAAATTACTGCCTAGTTCAGACTCTCATCTCCCACAAAATATAGTTCCTATAATGTTTTTGTATTAGCGTAAGAATAATATAAGGTTTGTGGAGAGAAAATAAATTATGATGTTAATGATAAATTATAATGCATGATGTGTAGGTACGCAGTGGATGACTGGTAAATGATTCTATCTAGTTTAACACGGTAATAGGCATCACAAGGTTATAGTACCTAGATGACTATGGGAACACGAGATCAGTGGATGTCAATATATCTGACTAGATCCCTAAAACTGCGCTAAATGCAAACGGTAATACTGGGAATCTCCTGGGGAGTGCAATGGACGTGAATGGTGATGACGAGGATAACATGGTGTTCATTATATTTATAAATATTGGCTACATTATTATAATATATGAGGGATGTACATACATGTCTTCATACCTTATTAGTATTATGTGCATAGAAAACTCAATCAAGTAAATAGATTCTACTTAATTTTAATTCTACTTTAGTATTTTTCGTCATATTTCACTTCTACAGCAAATACCGTGTAATAAACAACAATTTATTAGATTAGAGTGCAATATATTTTATTTATATTATAAATAACAGAAAATATCTTTTAACTCTAAAATCCTATACTCTTAAATATCAACAATAGGCCCGATGTTCTATCTTTAAAATAAATTCTCGCTAAAAGAAATCTTCTGATTAAAAATGCTTCAACATGATTGTCCGTGGAAGCTCTTAAAATGTTAAATTAAAAAAGCTATTTTCTAGATTTATTTTATCCCGTGTTAAGGACTAGAGCTTATAAACAGACTTACTGTATGCTTGAGATTCGTAAGTTACTAATAATATTTAGTGCCTTACAATTAAATAAATAATTATAATAAAACAAATGATGTCACAAATGCACAAATTGAATTTAATATATATTTATAAACCTTTGGGCAGGGAGCTGACAAGCAAACAGACTTAATTAATTTTCCTTTAAAACTTATTGGCACCTTTTATAAAAAAAATAAAGTAATTTAATTAATACCAAAAGAATCTTCATTCAGATATAGATCCGAAACAACGTGCATTACAAAAGTATTTTTGCAACACTCAATAAATAAGCATAGGGGCAATTAAAACAGGTCGTAATCAACTATTACAGAAGTAATATTACTACTTCTAGAATAATTTTTATCACATAATAATATTAATAATACAAATTTTTTCCAATCCTTGAATTCAATTAACCCTCCATATGGCACCATATCAATTCTCTGATACCATGTTTGTTTAAAAGCATTTTTGTAATTCACTTATTTATGCTAATCTGAAAGCCGGCAGGGAGTAATAATAAGCCAAAAATATCTCGGCTGGAGACACGGGTCCCCATAAAACGGTATAAGCGGGCAAACTTGAAACATAATTTCTCTCGTTTGCTGTTCGCTCCTCTTCCCCCAAGGAACCTGCTTTTGATCTAATAAACCCAAATCTAAACTGGATATTTTATCATCATGGTTTCTAAAGTACTGGTTTGCTAATTTTGTTAAATCTTTTAGATTATTAATATACAAATAATAAAAGAAAAATAACATGCCTATTTCTTTTTCCTGGGTCAATATTTACTTGATGCTTATTAATTCGTAATAAAAGTAAATCGACATAAAAATAAATTAACATTTAAAACTATACTATAAAAAAGCTCCTCATTATAATTCTGATAGATCGCTTTAAAGACATTACTATCATGAGACTATGAACATTTTATGATGGAAAAATAACATAATAAGATTGCTAGATACTCAAGCTTATATTCAGTAAGTCAGTTGTGATTTTATGCTATTAAACATGCTATTATCATTTGGGGTCCAAACATTCATCGTCAAGAACAACCATGTCATAAGACTTAAGTGTGCAACAAGACATCGCTAACGAGAGCTCTTTCAGTAATCTACGAAATAAACGTGACGGGGGCGCCGTTGACATCCAAGATACGGAATCATAAGTGGGACTTCCCTCTCCTTTGTTAAGCTGCGGAAAATATATTAAACAATTTCTGTGTATGCTTTCCAAGTTTTGCATTGGATAATTTATATAGAAGTGGATTCGGGTTGCGTAGAGCTTAATATCATATCGAACAGCGAAACTGGGACTCAATATCTGTAGGCTCAGGTAGTTAAATATATATTTATGATATTACTGGCCCACATGTCCATATATATATGTTAGAAACAAAAATATTATAATATTTCATCTTACATTGGTAATTGCAACATTGAGTATTGGTCCTACCTACCTATATACCTTCTCTTCTAAATCCCGCAGTTTTGATAAATCAACATAAAACAAATGAGGTGTAATAATTAAAAAGAAGTTTTTCTATATTAAATTAATGGGTCCCAATATATCCATATCACGTATTTATTGTACCTCTTTCAACACATAATTACACCATTAGAGAAGTGTCTGAAACAAACATCCAATTAGTTTATTTGTATTGACAAGAAAACAAGTGGTTTGAAAAGGTAAATGCGGGGCGTGTTGGCTTTATTAATGAATTATTTAAGAGTGTCGTGGAGCTACAAACTTTAGCCAATCCAACAAATTACTAGAACAATTTCCCTATAATAACTTCCTTGATTTTGTATTACTTAAAAAAAGCATTAATGAAATACGCATAATATGGCTATATCTATGGAAAAATAAATACAATCAGAATTAACGAAGCTATTAATAAACAAAAAATGTTAAATTGACTGCATTTTACAAATGCAAAAATATGAATGTACAAATAAAGACCCACAGTGAATATAGCAATCTACAACGATAGAATCTATTGCGAAAGGTAGTAAAGAAATTAGTAGATATGAATTATACAAAATTGAAAAACATTTATTCCTGAATTTACTATTTTTGTATTATCATTACATAATATAAGCGTGTGATTAAAATAAAACCATATCCACCATTAAAACCTTGTTTCTATTTCACATCGCATTATTAATTTTTCAAACTTAACGTAACGTTACGTTTTCCTCCTAATTATTACCTATTTACTAGTGATAAACTGAAAATTAATAAGTATGAAACATACTGCTTGACAAGCTTTACTTCATTTCATTTCAGTCGCATATCTCGTGAACTGTGACGGTGATATTATTGTGTGATTCCAAAAAAAGAAAATGGCGGAGAAGCTATCTTATAAAAGTTTAGAAAGGCATGTGAAATATATGCAATTTTTCGGGTTCTTTAAATTAAATAGCAGCTCGTCGAGACCACGCAGATTTCTGCATACAATTTACATGAGAATAACTTTATCAAGTTTCTTACTATATACGCTACAACAAATATTGAAGATTTATGAAGTAATTTTTCTAGAACACTATTATTATAAATTCGTGCAATTATTTTATTAAAAAAATTGTGTTTACTATTATTCTGTTTTCAGGCAAGAAATAATATCGATAAAGTGATGGACACTATGTTCCTACTTCTCACATATACAGATTGTATTTATAAAGGTATAGTTTTGTGGAAAAAAGCCGCGGATGTCGATATAATTTTGAATGTCATGAAAGGTAAACAATGCTATGCAGTTATTAAATTATCACCCCAATCTAGTGTAGGGCTGGACCATATCACATTGTTTGATTTAAAACTTTTGCATGAATAAAAAAAATCGTAAATAACAATTTTAAGCACAGTCTTTACAGTTAATTTGTATAATTAGAACAATGAATTGACTTTATTATAAAAAATAAAACTTAAATTTTACTGAATGATTGGTAAAACTAAAGAAATTAGAATTTTTCGAAAGTATACGTACTCGTATGTAACAATTAAACTGTGAGGATAAAAATAATTATTATTCGTCGTCATGTTCACACTGTCAATTTAAAAAGATTGTATAGCTAAGATCAATTTCAAAGAAAATGTTCAATCGTTGTTTTTATTATTAATGTGTACATTCATTAGTACTAGTAAAATTAACTGATAATATAAAAATTTGACAAATCAAAATAATTTAAGAGAAGGATATCATGATTCATACGTAACTGCTAAATTGTGCTGAGAGTTCAATCTGTTGTCTATTCCAATAAAATTCCATGCTGGAATTACAGAAGAATATAATTCTATCATATTAAAGTACCCATTTGATTCGGTATCATAGGTACACTATATTTGTGGGACGCATTGTTCTAGTCCAGTTCTAGAATATGTACCTGCTGTAAATATTCATTGTGAGAATACATCATATTTTCTGAACGTCGAATCATTGTACGAACTAAACAAATATTTAAATAATCCTTGTTGAATATCAAGGGACATTCGTCCTTCAATATAGAACAGACCCAGGCTTATTAATAAACATATTTCAGGTCCTATTTTCAACAAGGGTGAGCCAGAACATCGTACGTTGCTACTAGATACTATACGAAAAGCCGTGAGGCTAGTACGAGCTTTCAATTACGCTTCAATATTCACTTGTTTCTTGTGGTCCTTGCACCCAACTATAATGCATTTAAAAGGAAGACGAGTAGAGTTTCCTATTTGGTTGCCTTTCGATCCGAATGTAAATCCACAGTAAGTATTATTAAGATTCACAAGTTATAGAGAAGAAATATGTTGCTCTAAATCTACAGTAAAGAATGTTACTTATTTTTTAAATATCTAAGCCTTTGGAACCTAATTGTAATCGTGTTTTTTTTAAATACAGATAAAGTACGGATAAGTAAGACATATGCTTTATTTTTACAAACTAATGACTTATATATTTTTGTAAAGACCAATAATTCACTATTATTCTTTCAGGTTCTACATAGCAGTTTTGTATGTAGGTATACAAACTTCTTGGTTAGGATACAGTAACACAACCATTGACGCTTTTATAGCTTTTATATTTGAGCAGTGCAGAACTCAAGTATCAATAATGAGGTAATTAAGACTCGTTATAAAATTTTTAAAATATAACTAGGACTTGTAAACACAGGAACATGTGTTTAAATGCAATAATATTGCTACTAGTTCAATATTGTTTCAGACATGACTTGGAGAACCTTGTTAGAAAAAGCAAGGAAGAAGCATCACTGTCACTGGTTTCTTGGGAAGATGTGTACCAGAAACGATTTGGTTACATACTGTTGCAACATAAGGAAATTATTAAGTAAATCAACCCATTAATTCTGTTTACACAATTTTAGTCTAAATTGTTAGTGAGAAAAATGTACTTAGACTAACTACTCTAAGCAGGCTTTACAGATAAACATTCAACTCTCTAGTTTGATTCAGCTAAGATTAATCTTATTTTGTTCCCTTTAAAGAAGGTTAGAACGTTATTTTCAAAGAAAAGGTTTTCACAAAAAAGTGGGCATAATTCTGAGGGTTAATGAGAGATATTACCAGCTAATTCATTGCACTTTACTTAATCATACAATATTTAAAGTTTATTTTAATTTGATATAAGAATAATAAAAAACATTTATTAGTCTTATGAGGTATATAAAGTATAATGCTTTTACAGTGTGCCTTTGGAGAAAATAGCACAAATCACGCTAGCTGATTTGTTGTGAACACAAATGGACTAAATAGCAAATCATTCATTAGTGGTATAGTGTTCTTTTTGGTCTGAAAAAGGAAATAAAAAATTAAAAAGATTATTCAAATGAAATAAATATGTGTTACAGCATACATTAAAGAGATTTCTTGTATTGGACTGTGTGATTCAAAGTTTTAGTTTTTCGATCTCTGTTAAAAATGGTATGAATTGGTTGTTTGAAAAAGGTACTGTTTATCTCGTCGATAAACTTCACGTTAAAAGAACGTTAAAGGCTGCTAATTATGTACAAGAAGTAGAACTGAATCATACTTTACCAACTTTAGGGCAATGTTTCGGACATTGATATAAGATCGGCGCCGCGACTGAAATCTGGCATACTATTAATATTCTTAATTTGTATAGCATATTAAAAATTTGTATGATAAAATGCGATGTAAATATGATGAAATACGAAATCATACTAGTTCAATTAGTACTGTGTATTGGTGTTGTGTATAAGTCACCCTAAGTTGATTATACATAACCTTTTTCTCATTTTTATTTCCCTACTTTTTGTTGACCAAAATAGAAAAATCAAATTAAAAAACAAGAATATCTGAGTTCTGAGAGAATATTTGGTCGTATTAAAAGTAATTATTTGCTTTTTCAGTATAACTGTAAAAGCGCAACAAATATTTGGTGGAGCAATATTTTATCAGTTTCTAGTGGGTGGATGGATACTCTGTACTTCTGCTTATAGAATGGTTAACGTAAGTTGAAGAAAAGGCCTTTTACTATACGTATGTAAATTTTTGATATTATTCATGTCAAGTTATTGCTAGCTATTTGTTTAAAAGTCACCGAGCTAAAACCTCTACAAACAGACAGACGTATGAATAAGGGTCGACGACCTTAGTTCCTAGCACTATGGAACCCTAGCCTTATGACAGCCCGATATTTCAATGCTACCATTTGAGTATGATTTATGAATTGTGCATCACAGATACGTTACTACAAGCTCAAATTACAATTTCTGAAACCATTTAAGGATCAAGTAAACATCTATATTTTTTCTGACTCGAGCAAGAAAAGAGTAAATTCTCTTTTTATCATTTTGATTGTGCATTTTATTTTTTAACAGTTAAACGTCGCATCTGTCGAGTTTGCATCAATGATAATGTATATACTGTGCATACTAACTGAAATATTTATATACTGCTATTACGGCAATGAACTGACTTATGAGGTACGTGACTAACATATTTCAAAATTAGACTCATGTAAAGAAGTACGCTTTTATGTTATATACTTTATTTAAGTGTAGACAACTTAAATTATATATTTTACTTTTCTGATTTTTTTTTACAGGTCACCATACGTTGATTATGATTATAAATTTTATTCTCATATTTTGTTGGTAAAAAAAGGGAAATAAAAGTTTAAAAAAAATGTCTGAAGTCGCCCATCCAATTCGTTTTATTAATTAATTTAATTATTTGTCAGTTGTTCTATATAAAGTGCAAGTTACATAACAATCAAAAGAAACGTAATTGTTTAAATTTATAAAAACTATTTTTAGAATGAAAGCTAGCGGTGTGTTGCTAATCATTAAAATATTTTGACAACAACTAACAATTTCAAAAGGCTGAAAGATTCATTTATAAGTTTTATATTTCTTCTTAATTATTAGAAATAAAATTTTTATTACAGAGTGGGAAGCTAATAGAATCCGCCTATGGTTTAAATTGGTTAGAACTGCCAGTAGTACATCGTAAGACCCTCATCATATTAATGGAAATATTGAAAAAGCCCATACGTCCAATGGCAGGGAACTTGATACCACTATCGAATAGCACGTTTGTTTCGGTATGTGGAGTTGACTATACTAGTTTTTTAATTAAATGTAAAGTAATACCAATAAAACACGTTGAGAAATTCATCCTTTCACATACTAATATTATAAATGCTAAAGCGCGTTTGTCTTTATACTGTTTGTTACGCTTTCCCAGCAAACAGATTTTAATAAAATTTGACATGTGGCAGATGGTAATATTTTTGATCCCAGAAAACACCCCGCAGGTCACGATGTGAAATAAAGAATACACGAGTTTTGGGCAAAAATATTAATGATATGATATACACGTAAAAGTGCGTATGTCTACCTGTTCGTTACCTTTTCACAACCAGACGGATCTTATCGCAATTTGTCATGTGATGACTTGATCTCTGATGCCTTTTTTAGGCTACTTTTGATAAATAAAAGTATCCGCAGTATACATAGTGTATTAACAAATGTTCGGAAAAATAAGATTATCAAGTGTACATTTACTAAGTTATATTGTTATGAGCTGAGTTTCAACTAATTCACATTTAAAATACTAATAAGAAACATCTAACACAAAAAGTACTATAACAAAGAACAAACAAATTCTCAGCATTGAGCAAAGCATTAAACATCTCTCGCCGCTTTTTAAATTGAATAAACTTAAACTAGTTTGCTTTTTGTATTTTCTATTCTATGTGTATATTTGACTCTTTATTGTTTCAGATCTTAAGGAGTTCGTATTCATTTTACGTGTTCTTAAAAAATTCCGAGCATGACTAAAAAAATTAAGCAGATTGATTGTATACTCACAGAAGTGAATAAAAATTATTTCACTTTTGTTATTCTTAAATTTATTTGTCTGTCTGCATTTTTATTATTTAATACAATTGACTTTCAAATATCGTAATATAATATCAATATCACATTTTTAATTTTCAACACCTAATTCAACTGTTTACCTATGTAAGTGGTATTTTTTTGTTTTAGTCTCTAAATTAAGCATTTAAATATAATTCTAGTCATGTTAATATGACATGATTAGTATGTTAAATGGTTAGTATTTTAAACCTAATAACAGCCAAAGAAAAGTTGTTTAATAAGTTATGAAAAGTAATCTCAATCAAATAAATAAAAGCCTATAAAAGCTTCAGTTCAGTTTGACATTTGTACAATTTGGCACACTTAGTACCTAACAATGGATGAAAAATTATCTTACTTAAGCCTAGAAAGGCACGTAAAATATTTACGTTATTCTGGATTTTATCAATTAGATAAAGAATCGTCGGCACTCAAGAAAATATTACTTTCTATTTACATGCGATCCGTATTTTTATTATTCCTTTTATACACCGTTCAACAAATATTAAAGATTTATGAGGTAACTCACCTCATGTTTTCTATTTTTATTTATTGTTAATGCTTCTATTCTCTTTTATGCTTCTGATTTCTACATTAATATATTATTATACCCAAAATTTGTATTTATTTGGATTTTTGTACACAATTTTCATATAATACAACCGTCAAAAAAAGTTCAAAATGTAACGTTTTTTAAGAAATTAGGTCATCACTATTATTATTAAAATTTTGTTGACAAGAAAAGAGTAATTATCGGAACGTAGATAAAACTTGTATATTCAAAGTTTGTAGTCCTCTTTTGGCTCGGACACATGCAATGCACATCAAGATGCGGATGCCGCGGATTTCTTAAAAATATTAAACATTTCTTGACTGGTAACCTGTCTATTTATTCAATAGGGGGTTTCTAGAGATCACTCTATTACTAACCCAGGTGCCTTATCCATTGGCAGGCCGGTATAAACTCCAATTTTCCCGCAAATTACTAAACGGTTCTAATATCAGTTCTTTGGCTTTGGCTTTCAGACACGTCGGTAATCTGCGTGAGTACTAATCCATAATTCGTCAACACATCATCTTCTTTATTTTGCCGAAGCCTAGGCCACTGCATTCTCCGTCACTGTTGTTGCTATCACAAAGGTGTTTGCCAAGATCTCCATGCTCGAAATGCTGGTTTTAGTAATTCTAAATGGTCAGGTACTTAAGTTCAGTGTGTCGCAAGTTTTTTGTTATTTTCGTGGCGTTGATTATTTTGTCACGGGCAGTCAGTAATCTTACATTGTGCTTCTGGGTAGCAGTAAAATCAATTAGATACCCACTTTGGGGTCAGCCACATAAATTATCCACTCCTTACTTCTCGTAGTTACAATTCTAACCCGTAAACTTTTAACACATTTTTCCAGAAAATATATAACACTGTTAAAATTCTCGAATTTAATTTACTTCAATAAAAGAAAAATTATTCAAAGTACCAATCATAATTTGTTTGTAATAGTCAAGATTAGATTTTACAAGCATACGATCCGCGTAAGCGTTCCTGCAGCCTATAGATAAACGTTATATCACAAAGAAATTACTAGCGCGTTGTTCACTGCCTCTATCACCCTTCAAACCGGAACACAGCAATGCGAACACTGTTATATGGCGTTAGAAATAGGTGAGACTAAATTACCAATACCCTCGACCATTGTATGAGTTCTACCTGTTATATTTGCTTGGGATTGGCAAAATATATGTCGCCTTATTTGTATACACAGCAAGGTAGAAGTGGGCCGTTTTTAACACACGAATTAGAAACAAGACGAGCTTTTATCAATCACTATTAAAACAACTTTTATTAATATATGAAATGTAATAATAAAATAAAACAAGCTGTCGTGTGTATCAGTGTCTTATCTACTTCTACCTGGTTTAATACTATTGCGGAACCGCATTAAAGGAAAAACTCGTTACGGATAAATCCACTAGACTTGAATCAAACTGATTTTAAGCAAAAAAAACATAGATATTTACAATATAGCTCTTGCTAGCGCTTGTAAATCCGTTTAGAAATAGAAGTGGTTTAAATTATTCGTAAAACTAATCTACAAAGATATACATTTATTCGTCAATCCTCTATATTAAGAAATAGTTAGCTTTTAGCAAATAAATTTTGCGTATTAGTTAACACTTTTTAGTAATTTAACAAAACAGATGTAGTGATTTACATGAATTGTATTTTTATATCCAAGATAAAGTCAGCGTTACACTATTGAAACTCATTTCAATACCTATATCATAGTAAGATGTCATTTATAACATATGAATGAAAATGAATATGTTATTGAAATTACAATTTCACTAACATATCGATTTGATTTTATAATAGATTTATCCAAGCTACCTAAGTTTACAGAATCACAGATAGATATAATTAGTTTCACGTGCCTTATATTTTTCCAAGAAATCTTCGCAACCTACGATTTCGATTCCATTTCCTTCGCTTGTTTGCGTCACAAAAGTACGTACTAACTCGAAATGGTTCCATATTCCAATTTTCTCCAAATACCTCCTTCAGGTACGAGGCGACGTCGACAAAGTAATGGGCACGATGTTCCTACTCCTAACAAACACAGACTATATCTATAAGGCTGTTGTTTTATGGAAAAAAGCGGATCAGATAGAGAGACTACTGGAGGTTATGAAAGGTATATTTTTCTGCTTTTATAACTTGTGGAAGGAAGCAAAAGTTTGCTCTTCTTATAACTTGGGTGCATTCAACGCTTTTATTAAGGAAGATAAGAATACAGAGGAAAAGAAAATAGGTAGAACAGTGCGGTAAGTTATACCTAACACTGAGATTTTATGCAAAGCAGTTGCAGTAAATATTGATTTAAAGTTCTTTTATTTATTTAAAGAATACAAACTTTGTTCGAAAAACGCTTGTTTTGTTGTTGATATTTAATACACTTAAAGTATTATTGAGGTTCATAATCCAGCCAGACGTTCCATACAAATACAATGTTTATATAGTTTGTTGTGATGGTAACATAAGGTATACTTCATACAAAGGACGTCTGCATTGGTACCTCACTGTCACCTACTTCCACCACCAAACAGCAGTGTTCGCATTTTTGTGTTCTGATTTGAGTTTAAGAGGGGCAGTGAAATTTGTGGGTAATATCTTCAAACCAAAAGATTGGCAACGCCCTTGTGATCCTATCACGCGGACTGTTTGCCTGTTAGTTAACTTGGCCTAATAAAAATATATATTTGTTAACCACTGCAATTTTTATTATGATAATATTCTCCTCATAATGCACCATATGTCATACAAACACTGTCCTATCTTACCTTTAACATACTTTTGATTGTAGTAAATATATAGTTAGACTTTACTTCCAACCACACGTTTGCTTAGCTTAGTTTGATTAGCTAACTCGATAGATATTATCCTGTCTTAAATTGAGATATAAACTATCTCTCAAGTTAGACCAAAGTGTACAAAGTAATCAAAAAATGATTAAAATTCGTACAGTAGTTTAGCAGTTCAGCACGGACAAACACCGTGACACGTACATATTTATATATAACGACACCTACTTCCTATAGACTCTGGAATCCGGCTTTATAATTGTTTCTTTTACAATTAGGTTCTAAATATTATAAGTTAGCCGTGAGGTACCAGCAGAGTAGAATATACCACCCCCTGTACCAGGTGTCGAAAGAGGCGACTAAGGTACCGGAACCAACAGATGGCAGCATATCCATCCAGAACAGTGCAGTTTAAATGTATGGGGCGGGATGGGCAGCAGCTCCCCGTCGCGAAAGCTTCGCTCTGCGATTGCCAACTCGCTTGCCCAGCGCGGCAATCACGGGTAAAAATCTCCCTTTCTTGGGGAGGCCTATGCCCATGTTAGATGTATGTTAGATGTTAGATGGCGTGATTGACAGATAAAAACACATGAATTTGTTTTAAAACTATAGAGGATCTAAGCTGCTTTCTCGACTTCGTCTCGACTTAATCTCGACAATTGTACGGTTTCTCAGACTCAGACTTTTTATTATTATGTATATTGTTTAATCATAAAATATTGTGTACACAATAACCAACAATTGTTATTTACCAACAGGTCTAGAGCCCGAAGGCACTATGAAATACTTTTTACATCAAAATATGATTAATTTCCGTTGTATAAAAAGCATTTAACTTTTGCTTAATGAGAACCGACTTATTATGGATAGAACTGATAACTATAAACACATTAGTATACCTGTATACATAAAATTATGTTAAGTTTATAAAAAATCCAGGGGTGGTTAATGTTAAAGCGTAAATATCATGTAGGAGATAAGCATATATATATAATACCCATAATATGTACAGGTTACTAATTTCATACAACGAAAAATAAAACGTACTTCCTTGTTACAAGGGAAAACGAAGAAGGTAACGTATTTATTAGAAAAATATTTATATGTCTCAAGCTATAGGCAGGACTTGAACTTGTATATTTCCCTTGCCAGGGGACTGCACTACCGTTGTGCTACTGAGACTTTAGTAGACACGGCAAAATTCTAATGTTCTTATTTATGCTGAGTTATCATTGCAATCTCTTCAATATTGTAAGTATTATGTACAAACACACAACTATCAAACTTTTACAGGTATAAAGTAATCGATTACAAAGAAATTATTGAATTACTTTAGGGCTTTTATGCTTTGAACAATGTTGATTTTTTTATCAAAGATAATATTTATTAGAAAGAAATCTTTCAATATATTTCTAGGAAATATTATCGAAAATAAAAATTACCATTCTTCAATGCATGCAACCTCTAAAGTAACTTAAATGTGTGAAAAATATATAGTGGCGATCTCAGACATTGCAAATTGGGCTAGAGTGACGGAACAACGGAAGAGCTGAGACCAGATGCTTTGGTATTACTGAATATATTGAGAAAGAGGACTCTCCTCACTCTTTAGGTATTTCTACCTTGAAACTTTGAAGTCTCTGTATACTTGGAAGATTTTTTAAGACTACAGCAAAACACCTTCTGAAAATAAACTTCATTTCATAGCATAATGGCGCGAAATAATGCTGTTCTTTTCAGTCAGATGCTGAAATTCGTTGCCTTTTCGATTTTGTATACAAATATATAGATTTGTATACAATACAAATGGGTTAATCTAATTAGTAGATCTATAAATCTCCAAAAAGTGACTTAATTTTCTTCAAAACACATTTTTTTAGAAAGTCATCATACATTGTAAATAATTCACAGAGCTACAAAACGATAATTAGGGTTTGATACTCGTATATAAAGCCAAATTATAGCAACAGTTTAGTGAATACCTAACTGAAATATGATGATAGGATTAAAGGAGTCAATGGAAATGAAATTTTTCAAAAGCTTTTAATATACATTTTCTTACTAAGCAAATAAGAAGACATAGCATATAGTAACAGTGTTATGGCCCTATAGAGTTCTTCAATATATGCCATTAATATCTATCTCATTTAGCTTCTACTATAATTTTGTTTAGGTTCTATGTTGCGGCAGTGTACGTGTGGGTGCAAACCTATTGGCATGCTTTCTGCAACACAGCCACCGATGTTTTTATCACTTTCTCGTTGAAACAATGTAGAAACCAAGTTTCTATTCTCAGGTGGGACCTTAGATAACAGTTTACAAATTGCCAGCTATTATTTCAACGGCTCTTGTTGCTGTTGCAAAGGCTTAAAACATGATTTTACACGTATTATATTTTTACTTAATAAACAATTAAATTTTCGAAAAGATTTCTACAAACACAAAAATCTGTTTGACTTATCTTTGAATTTATAAGAAATGGTTATCCTTTAATACATAGTAAACGCAGTTAATGTAAGGAACTGGATATCTGCGATGCTACAACAGAAGATGATTTACGTACCTTTTATTTGAGATTGAAAAATTTATGTATTATTACCAGCATTATAATGGCTCATATCTATCTTGTAATAATTAAATATATTGGTTTGAAATTAATAGGTTTGTAACATAGTATGTTTTTTCCAGGTTTAATCAAGACAAGTTGGTACAAAATAGAAGTGATAACGTCGTCGTGCCTTTTAAAAGATACTCTCGAGAGGCGATTTAACAAAATGTTGTTACATCACAAAGAAATTGTCAAGTAAGAATTGCTGGACGACTCTTGTTTTTTATCTTGTATAATTCGATTATGCTAAAAGGAGGCCTCAATAAATTTCAGTACGGCTGACAAAATACAAGATATATTTGGGGCAGCTGTGTTCTATCAGCTTTTGGTAAGCGGGTAGATACTTTGTACATCTGCTTACAGTATGGTCAAGGTGAGTATAATAAAGTCCTTTCCCATTTGTTACGAGCTTATAGTAGAATTTTATTGTGTTTCTATTTATTACATAATTATTGAAAGGTAATGTACCTATAATCACTACCGCTATACCCTTGGGGTACCAGCAGAATAGAACAGTACATCCCACTGCACCAGGTGTCGTAAGAGGCGACTAAGGTATCAGAACCGACAGATGACGGTATATTCATTCAAACAGTGCAGCTCAAATGCACAGGGCGGGAATGGGCTGCAGCATCCCTGTACTACTACGCTCTGCGAATGCCAATTCGCTTGTCCAGTGTGGCAATTATGGGCATAATACCTAATTTCTTGGAGGGGCTTATGTCCAGTAGTCGACATCCAATGGCTGGTGTGATGGCTGGATTAAATACTTAATAATCGCATTATGTATTTAGTAACGTTAAAAAACATGACGACCTGGAACTTTTTCTTACAGATTTCAGGAAGTCTGAAAATATGCCTAGATCCAATATAGTTAATTTATTGTAGTTATAACATGATATGATATATATTATTAAATATAGCTCAACTTTTTATACGTTTTACTTCTTACAGAAGGAAAAAGCAAATGTAGATTTTTTGTCAATGATCGTGTGCATATCTTATATAATAATACAAACCCTATCTTATTGCTACTATGGAATTTAAATAACGTACGAGGTAATTAAATAGTTTGAAGGGGTAAACATATTGAATTTGTTCAGAAATATACATACAGCCCAAGTAAAATATTTAAGCCTGCAGCATTAGGTACCTTAGTAATATTTCAGGTTTACTCAATTCCTAAAAGTGTCTTTATCATTGATTGATCAAGCGAAATCTCTGATCCGCTATGACCTTAATTTTATAAAAAGAAATACATGATTTGAGTATCTAACTAACATTTAAGTACAAATATTTTTTACAGTCATCACTCATAAGCGAATGAA
This sequence comes from Heortia vitessoides, assembly GCA_020976665.1. Lineage (NCBI taxonomy): Eukaryota > Metazoa > Arthropoda > Insecta > Lepidoptera > Crambidae > Heortia > Heortia vitessoides. The sequence continues at coordinate 9,422,922 of JACJUM010001610.1, read as the reverse complement.
TAGATCAGTTATTCATATTACAATCGTAATAAAAATTACAACTTTAACGGCTATAAAACGCGGTTGTCTTGCTCTTACAGAGCCAATTAAAATCTTCTTTATAGAGCCAGCAAATCTTCAAGTCTGCTTTCCCTATGTATCGGCTTCGATAACCAGTTAGACACAGAAATAACCTTGTCATATTTAAGGAAATATTGAAACAATTTTAGGTACGTATAGGATGAAATGATTCTTACTAATATTATAAATGTGAAAGTAACTCTGTCTGTCGGTCTGCCTGTTACGCCTTCCCACTTAAACCTCTCAACCGATTTTGATGCAATTTGAGGTCGAAAAAGGGGATATAAAGTTGTATGGAAGTATTGCTATTTTTAGAGCTAGAAACTTGAAACTTATTTATTCAGGCCATTCATTCAATATTGGTAATGTGCTTGTGATTGTTCATTGTGATTTTACGAGCGCCTATAGGCTACGGTAATGCTTACTATTACGTGGACTGTCAAATAAATAAAGATATGTATATATATGTGTGTATATATATATATATATATATATATATATGACTTTTTAAATAAAAAATATATAGATAATAAATTCCCACAACATCTCATACACTAAACTAAATCCGTGGTAAGTCGCTTAAAGCACTTTTGTTACGGACGCCAGACAACTACTTAAATACATATATTTAACACCCAGACCCAGAACAAATATCATTATATAAATATTTGCTCTGGGTGGGGTTAAAAAATATATATCAATTATCTACTGATCTAAAATCTGAGTTCATAAATGATATAAAATCAATAAAAAGACTTTTTCCAGGGTTATTAATCACAAACAATAAAAAAAAATGTGATATCAGTCAGAATCAAATATTTCAAAATTGCTTGATTCACTATTATACGCTATTAAAGCACCTACATTTACGAAGCTAAAAGCTTCATGAATATGTTTTTAAAAACTTGGCTTAAAAATAAAATTATACATATACTCACTATGTCAAATATTATTATGAAATAAACAAAAAAAAATTGGAGTTCCTAATTTATTAGCGTTGTCATTATAGAATATTTTCCATCGCGCTATTCCATTTCTAATTGAAATATATAGATACCAAAGACTAAAGTAGGACTTCGAGCTGTCAAACGAAATCAAACTTCTAATTATCTTAACCAAATGATTGTTTGTTCTTTGCAAGATAATAAAAACTAAAAGTGTGCTTTCCGCTATCTTTTAAAGTTTGGCTTAATTCAATTTTAGTACATGTAAAAAAAGCATTCGAAGTCTGTGATATTTTTTACAAAAAAACGATAGTAAAAATAATTATTGAGACCCAATAACCGTAATGTACAGGCTGTTAACGTAGAATTTTGCAACTATGTATTAAGTAACGTAGCATACCAACTGCTAAGTGACAGATGTACTTAGCAGGTAATTAAATTCTTTATTGTTAGGACCCATTTGCAGTAGTTAGTTATTATATTTCTTGAGGAATAAAACTTGTAATATAAATATTTTTCGATAATTTCTCATCAGTTTCTATCCATATTCTATTAATTAAGCAGTTAGCTGTTTCTGAATATATAAAAAAAACAAAATGTCAGTTTCACGTCATATTGACGGTCGACTGACTGCGTCACTTAGGCCTGTCGTGTCTTGGAAATTGTATTGTTTTTCTGTTTTCTAATATTGTCTCAGTATTTCCACTTACAGTGATTCAATAATGTATCGATACATTGTATTTATAGTATCATTTGAACTATGTTTGCATTGTTGGGGCGCTCCAACCGATTCCAGGTTTTTAGTCATTTCCGATGAACTGACCAAGCTTGCAAATAATTGTGCAAATCCAGTTTTGGCTGAACACATCAAGAAACAGAGCCATGATTGTGAAGTTTCTGCTCCCCCTTACAATACGAAACAGTTCCAATGTTTGTTATATTATGATATAAATAGTCAATTGTGCGCGGCAGCTGCGTCCTCGAAACTGATTGTAAAAGAAGATTCTCTATTACAAATCGAAACTGAGCAGGAGACCTCCAAACTTTGTAAAGCTGCGACAAATTGGAATTTCACTGACTTGCCTGTGCAATACATAACAACTGCTGAAACTGTATTTAAAGATCCACTTAAGTGTTTTAAAGCATGTGTTGTCATTACTGATGATGTATTGAAAGAAGATTCAAATTTCTACTGCAAGTACTTCAATTGGGGTTCCAATATGTTGAAAACTGTTATTACTGATTCTATTGCTGCTTCTTCAACTCAGCCTGGTCTTGTCTCTAGTAATAGTAATGTTGCTGATACTGCAATTAAAATTGAGGAAGCCAAACCTATTGACACAATACCAGGACAAGCAGTAGTGTCTGAAATTCAGCCTAATGAGGTAGTAAAGTCAGAGAAAGATGTGGAAATAACTAAAGTCGCTGATAAAACCACATCTACAATTAATACAGTAGTAGAAACTCCTAAAGAACAGAATGTGGTTGCTGAAAACATTAACCTGACCAAAAAACCAGAAGCAGAGTTGGAAAAGAATAATAACATCTCTCAAATTGAAATTCCTAAGAAAGAAGCTCAAAAGGCAATTACATCCTCTGAACCAGCAATAAAGAAAGAGGGTAGCACAATCAATAATGCTGATGCTGTCAAGTCTGATCAACAATCTGCAGACCCTAATGGCGAAGGTTTATTAAACCAGATTAAAATTCCAAAATTGAAGAAAGACCAAGAAAATGAAGACTATCAAGGTAGTTATTTGTATTTAAATTTATTTAATAATCTATACAGCTCTTAGCATATCCTTGAGTTGTTTTATTCTAACATCAGTAATAAAATAAACTCATTTTTATGTAGCAATATAATTTTATAATAATTATGAACACTCATAGGTGTTTGATTCACTATCAAATATAAATAAATGAATTTATTGAAGAGTAAGGTACTTTTGCTACCAATACTAGTTTTAAGTATTAATAATTTAGAATACAATAAACATGAGGCATTATTATAAACTAAGCATTATATGGCATAAAGCTTAAATAACTTCTGTATTTATGTAGCCAATAATTGATTATCCTGATTCTTATGGCTATTAGGTTATTATATTATATAAGTAGATATTATATTTTACTATTAGGTTGTGATACTTAGATTATCTTGAATTCTTTGTTCACTAAGATGAATTTGTGAATTTCAACCCTTCCAATGGTGTTTAAGTCTTGTTATTTAGTGATTTATATTTTTAATAGCGGGATTTTAAAATTATTAATTACCTAATAATGTTAATAATTATAATTTGTCTACACCCGTCTTCCAAACTTGCAAAATATAGTCTTTAGTAACTATTCTAAATACATGCATAAACAGGGGTTGCAAGTGTGTATGAAATGGTGTCAGGCATTTTTCTCATAGACACACATATAGATTCACACAAACTGAATGTGATAAATAAATTTTAAGTAACAGTTAGAGTAGTTAAAGTTATTCTAATTTAATATAATCAAATTTTTCAGCAAAACATACTTACTTTTCATAAAATAGTAAACTGACTAATGATCAGGTTTTCAGATGACATTAAAGTTAATATTAAAAATTTTCTACTGTTAGAAATAAATGTTTTAAATTATATTGTTTTATGTTGTATTATAGTGTTATATGCATATGCAACATAGAGATTTTGAAACATCCATACAGACAATAATAACCTATGCCCGGTATAGATAACATTGGTATAACACGGTATAGATTTCATGTATTTATTAAGGTTATTGGAAAGACTAAACCTGTGTAAATTTAACAGATTCTGAAGTGGATGAAGGCAGGGATGGCTTTGCAGATGGACAAGGTGATGATGACACACTTGATCAACCTCTTCCTGATTTAGAAACTAAACCTGATGTAAACAAGAAAGTTATACAGAGAATAGAACCTATCACAAATGATTTCAGTAATGATGTGGCTCCCAAAGGTATGTACAGTACAAGCATATCATAAATGGAATTGAATATTTTTACTAACTGGAGGATATGATATAACAACAATTTGCTTTAGGTATCATCAACTACCTTTTCATATTTTTTCAGTCCTTATAAAATATATTTTATAAAGTGTATCAGGCTGTCAACAGTTGGATAACATACAACTAATATTTAATAAAAAAAATTGTCTCTGTAACACATGTAAAGTGGTGTACCGTAATGTCACATAATTTAGTTAATATCTGTGGTAATATTAATACATGACAAAACAGTGGTCCCTGTAACAACTATTCATGACACAGAATTGAAAACTGTGATATTTTAGTTGGAAATTAAAACTATCAAGCAATATTGCTGTTGAATATCCTTAATATTTATTCAGCTTTTGTATGTACAGTCTACATTTGTGTTCACTGTTATATAAATTAGTGGTGTCTGTTCTACAGAATTTTGCTTAGTTCTATCTATTTGCATATTGAACGAACGAAATATTTTCTAACTTCACAGGGTAAACTACATTTTTTTTTATCTATTTAGGAATCTTTGCTGATATTTCAAGCTTTAATCTGTAATTATGGTACCAGGAGAGACAATTTCTGAAGACTATTAAAAAATCATTCTTAATGTCAGCTTATGAATCTGATTAGGTGCTTATTATAATTGCATATACTCATGTCATTTTAACAGTCATGGATAGTGATAGCATGTGAAATAATGAAATTTAAAAATATTATGTTTCTAGTTATTAAAAGGTTAAAAACTGCTTGTTTTTAAATTGTAATAACTGGAACGATTTTTAAAAATAATCTATAGTAGTATTGTAGACTTCCAATAAAACTTTAAAACATTTGAAAAATCAAATAAAACAGGTAATTACTTAAAAAATTAAATAATAAATTTGTAATAATAAATTGGTTCATTTCTGTTTTCAGATTTTTACACAAACCCTATATCTGATGGATTCTCAGAGGATGATGATCATTTCTTCCCCTTTTTCCTGACAGCAATAATTATGGTTGTGGTACTATATGTTCTATATCACAACAAAAGTAAAGTGAGCAAAGTGGTGAGTAGTTTTTCTTTTATATCGTTCATAAATAAGATTTTAAAGGTAGATATAAAATGTTTACCTTTGCTGTCTTCCAATTCAGCGTTAGATTTGTCGGGTTCAAAGTCTGTCTGTCTATTCTTGTTTGCATTCATGTTTTATCCTGTAAATTGATTTTGTAAATTTTTTAATAATACAATTTTGAATAATATTCAGACTATTAACTAGTGGATATACGGGACAGGTATAGCGTCAGTTTTTTATATTAAAAAAGTACTTGCGTGACGAATTTATTTCATACAAAGTAATTTGCACACGAACTACGCGCGTATATGTATTTTCACAGGGGCTTTATGCCAAAGAAATTATAAATAAATAAATCCACATGACACGTCTTGACTTCGTCAACACTAAGCGCTTGTGTTACGGATATCAGACAAATCTATTACTAACAGACACAAAACAAATACAAATATTCATTATATAAATATATGTGTTATCGAACCCAAGACTTTTGGCTCACAAGATTCACTCACTACTTTCGGTGCCATCGGGCCCGTCAATTGACGTCAAAGCTATATCTACTCAGGTTAAGCTGCCAAGTTGTTTAAAATATTCATATAGAAGTACAAGAAAACGTGAAAATTATCTGTGTTATATTGTAAGTACTCACAGCAAATGGTCAATCTACATAAATGTGTTTAAATTCGCAATGGATATTAATCTGCGAGCCACTGAATTTAAATTGACTTTGTAATTTTGATAAATTTGTTTACGAGAAACTTCTTGTTTAGTGTACTACATTATTTGTGCGGTTATCTTATTCAAATTTTGCATTTACGTAATTTTAATGTGAATACAGTTGGTTCTTAAATCCAGATAAAGTTTTCGCGAGCTCTTATCCATATTTATGTGCTTACGCTATTTTTATGCGGTAACTTACGCTCCTTCCTAGCTAAATTAGAACGTCATTAAAATTTTGTTTCGGTGGTGGCCTTCATACCAGTTTGTCATGTGGTGAATATTAAATTTCATTCAATCAATTGTATTTGCTTATGTTTAACTTGCAGTGCGCCGCAGTTCCACCAACATTAAGTTGTAGATCTTTCATACTGACTTTGTACCCCCCTTTTACCCCCTTAGGGATGACTCTCGAAAAAGTATTTTACACGTGTTTTATGACTTTTAATCAAGAACAATTATATAGAATTTAATTCGAATCATTTTACAAACATTAAAGAGTCATACTAACTTTGCAAGTTTGTAACCCCGTTTAACTTTCAAAAATCCTTAAAAAAGGGCTAAGTCAGAAGTACCAAAAAAGGAAGTGAGAGACGTACGTCAAGATCGTGGACAAGTGAATATCCTTAGTCTGTGCCTACCTCGGACCATAGGCGTGATGTATGTAGGGTGAAGTGTCCAACAATGAAACACCAAAAATTCAAAGTTACACATTAATTTCATTTTTTTAGATATGGACCTAAGTTTTTTATAGGAAGATAGCTTATTTGATTAGGTATAAAATTACATTAATCGTTTAATCGTCAAAATTATTAAATTCAAAACTCACAAAAAGGATATTTTTGAAAAATGGAAAATGTTTCATTGTGTCCAATTTGGCGCCCTTTATTCAACAATGAAACAATATTTTATACTAATTGTTTTGAATTTAATGTTGACGGTTTAACAAGTAAATGATACAAAGGTTTATTCACAGTAAGACACGTAAATAGGACCTCTAATAACATAATATTTTTCAGACCTTTAGTCCCAACAAAACAATAATCTCTTATGGCACTGTTTAATTAGACTCTGGTTTTAAAATAACACTTAAATAATTAGTTAACAATTTAAATACTTAGTTACAAAGATTTATAAGTCATCAGTTACAAAAATCACATTAAGCTGTAGGCACAAACCTACGTTAAGTATAAACATTTAATAGTGAAAATAGTCTTTATATTAATTAGTCTCAAAGTAACAAATATCTTAATTAATATGGAACTAATGGCACCTAAAACCAAGTAGGTGCCTAGTAATGATAAATTACTACGATTTAAAAATACGACGAATCCACTTAACACAACTTTATGTTTGGTGATACACGGACAGGCAAAACAAAGGTTGAGTTCCGGATTTTAGTACCATTGATTTGCGGATGCGGAAGAATAATTTTTACATCCTTGATATCAATTTATGAAAGATCAGGTTCCAATGGCATGTGGAATTGCATCATGTCTTTAACTTTCAGTCTCATAAACGAATCCCCAAATTTATTAGAACCTATTACTTCAATTATCTTTGGGATGTAATAAACATTTAGTTTTTTAGCATCCAATAAAATCATTTTCCACAGGTTCACATAAAATTTTCTGTTATCAAAGGCAACTTATCCTCATCAAGCTTTTTCTTCATCGTCTAGTCCACTCAAATCAGTTTTAAGCACTTATATTCTGGCTCATCTTTCTCAGTACTTGTTTTAGGATCTGGTTCAGTCTTAGCCGTTTTAGATTTCCTTATTCCTTTTTATCAGATAAAACCGGTCGCTTGATTGCTTTTGCCGCAGATATTTTTTTGTGCCTTTTTACGATCTTCAGCTATCTGGTCTTTTCTGGGCAATTTTCTTGCAATCATGCTTTTACCTTTCTTTGTTTACGCTTTCCAGTCCGTGGCTCAGCATTCAAAGCAGGCATAAACTCCTCAGGAGTTACAAATTTAGATGGAATACCATAACTTCCAGGTTTTGCTTCAACGGGTGGCGGGTTCGAGTCTCTGTTCAGTTCACTCCCAGAAATTTCTTCGGAACGCGATGTCATCGCTATATTTGGAGAACTAGATCCTGGTTCAGGAGACACACCTGCCAGAATTTCCTGGTCTAGTGATGTTGTGGTTCCGTTAAGTGAATTAGAGTCTGGTTTGTGTAGCTCCTCTAAAGGCTCTGCGAAATTCTCATCGGCTACCAGTAAAGACGGATTCCCAGCACATGTTACATCCGATGAAAGACTTCCAAAAGTCTCTTTATGTTGTAGTTTCTCAGAAGTGGCAGATACAGATGGACCTGGTTGATATCTTTCTGGGACTGATGATGGTATAAAGTCTGATTCCGTAAATATGTCTTCGTCATGCGGATAAATTCCGCATTTTCTGAAGGCAGATTAAATACTTGTTGGGGTCATGGATTTCGCATATGCTTGACCCACGTACTCTGTGATATTGTATATATTCATCGGTTTTCCAGGGTTTCTCATCAACCATGAATCCACAGCGCTGTTGTAATAGATTTTGAATGAACCATACTATCCAACATCAAGTGGCTGCATATTTGCAGTGGTATGAGGGTGCAGTGTAAAAATCGTTACTCAATACTGAGGTGCGATTCATGATTGTCCATGATCAATAGAGCAGGGTTCTCCAGGCTTGCAGACGTGTGTTTAATAAAATGCTTCATTACTTGAATAAAGAGTTCCGCATTCATCTTCCCAGTTGGAGCCGCTAATCCGAGGGATCCTGGTGGGGCGCCATTAAGCATAAAATGTTTGAAATTTTTTCTTGGGAAAAAAGGAACCGGTAATGCTTGCCCCGATGCGCATACGATGCAACATGCTGTGACTAGAGTCCCTCTTTCACCGCTAGTTATTTTTCCAATATTCTGTCTCCCTTTTGGTGCCAAGACTTTCTGTGGTTTTTGCACTGTGGAGGTAGCAGTTTCATCAAGGTTGTATACTCTGCATCCATTGCCAAAATTGGGATGACGTTCCATAACATTTTTCAGAAGAAATTCTTGACGGATTCCTTATTAAAAGCTGTTGCATAAGCCAGACTACATGTCTGAGGTATTTTCAGTGATAGATCTACATGCCGTGACTTGAAAGGGCGAAGCCATTATTTACCTGCCATTTGTTCTTTTGCAAAAGAGAAATTATTAAAACATTAAACATAAAAAAATCATTATGAATAACCACATTAATTATGACAGTGGTATACAATATAACAAGGTAGTATACAATGAAACATTGTTTCATTGTGTCCATCCCTAAACTGTTTCATTGTTGACCACCCGGTTATATTTTAAAAACCTTAAAAAATTATCGACTATAACGGAAAGGATTAATATTTCATCTAAACCACGTAAATGTATGATAATTGTACATTACAACGTTATTCTAGTACATACGTACATGTACGTACGTACATGTTTACGAATCGAGCTCGCAATCGAGTCGCTTACTCCCGATTCCGGTGTATATTTTGTTACTTAATACATGTTTGATAGCATATTCGTGCTGGCGTTGAAAATAAAATAGAAAGATAAGTGGTTTCCAAGCGATAATAACTGTGTGAATAGTATAATGATATCGGTACTGTTTGGTTACTGATTAAATTAGCAGTAACCATTTAATTGTTTTTTCCTGTGGAAAGTGTATTGTTGATAATTTACTCAACCCGATGCTATTTGATATTTCTATTTGTATATCTTTTAAATGTTTTAAACGTCTTTTTTTAATGAAAAATCAACATTCTGATAAACTTTATCTATCAAGTTTTTTTTTACTTTGTCTTTTATTTTACGGGGTATTCGAAAGGATATATCAACCCCATCGTACCTTATACATGTACGTTACCATTTATTGTGTTATTAATTATAAGAATGTAAGATCTCACTATATATGCACTGTTAATTAGTTAGTGGCATCAAATAGCACAACTTTTTTGCTATTTCTGATCTAGGTTTCTACAGAATGTATTGCGTCATACCTTAATCTAAAACTCATTCAATCTAATGCTCTTCTAAAACTAACCTCTTTTTATTTAACATTGTCTAGAGCTTGTCAAATAATGTATCAAGATACATAAATGAGGATCTTTATTGCAATTAACACCAAAAAATACTGCTAGCGAAGCCGAGGGCAAACGCTAGTTGTTTATAAAACAAAGGCCCCGTTTCTATACCCGCCAAATTGTTAATTGATTAATAAATAAAAATGATTATTGGAAATATCGTAAATAATCAGTCCGACTAAAAGCTTTACCCGACTCAAAATTGACATGCCCGATAGCGCGTTACTTATTGACATTATCTTGTAAGTCATTAGGTCGTGGGATACCCGCCCAAGACTAATATTTGTATGGTTAATTTTGTGTCAGGGTGTTAAACATATAATTAATTATTATATTTGTGATTACATAAGCGACTTATAACGGAGTCGATGTATAAGATTTTGTGTGCATTTATTTATTTAGTTATATTTAAAGTAAGGTCACTACTTTCTAATGAATCAAGAGTCCAGCTGATAGTTTGTATATGTCATGTAATATTGTCTGTCACTTTTTCAGTTCTTGGGTCTCATCGTCGAAGGACGGCAGCCGGGACGCCGTCGCAATAGTCGCGGCCACGCGTACCGACGTCTCGACACGTTGGAACAAGCTATGAGCACAAACACCGCTGCTCCACCTAGCAAAATTATATACTAAACTCGCTTTAATATACACGTCTGAACTATCTGTGCATCTGTGACTGGTTTTTTTACACGCTAATGTTCCGTCTTAATTTATTAATATGACCTCTGGCTCATTAAAACCTTTCCAAATTATTTCTTAAAAATTATAGGGACAGATAATTTTAATAGGGTAATCCATAGATTTTTTTTATTATTGATTTCTATAAAGATCATTACGATATTAGAGGTAAAATGTTAGAGAAATGTGGCTTGACCTTACATTTTTAAAACTTATTTGTCTGTATTATATTTTATTGTTTAGCTTTTGCTATACAAACCACTGAATATCAAGCTATTACGAACAAAGTTAAGATCATCACAAAGCCATGCAGTACGCCTCTGCGAATCACGCCATGGACCTTTTCCTCGTATAATTGAGAACGTACTTGTTTGTTTGTTATCCATGGCAACGGGTCTTGGACTAACTACACATATAAATGCTTGCATGCATGAATCAGTTTCCTGTAGACAACAGTATTGTATTTTAGCCTGAATGATCAAAGTACAAAAGTTCAATTTCCTTTAGCAATCCATATCCAATGGGACTGTGAGATGCACAGATGTTTCGGGTTATTAGTATAGGCAAAAAAATTTGGTCGCGGACCCGCTTGCGATATTGATATCGTGCGTACTTAATTAATATTATTTATAACTTATTATTTAAGTGTTAGGGCCAGTCAGGGTATTTGTAAGCGATTTACTCCATTTTTTATATATACTGTGGTCCAGTTCTGTGTCCTTAATTTTCAAACAATATAAATTATTATTTTTTCGTTAATACAAAGTTAAAATATATCTTTTCACGTCAAAATACCAATGAGGTATATCACCCAAATATAATTTTTCAAACGTTCTCTCTATCGAGACTGTTTATACTTTCTCTTACGCCAAATGTATTTTAAATACTTTGTACGTGTTTCATATCAAACGCAAGGTTAACAACCTTGTTAGCATTTAGCTATCAACAGTTTATTAGTTAGATGAAAAACTACTGCTATTCAATCTCGACGGTTGTGGGAGTTCCCAGTATTTTTTATGTTTGGTATGTTGTCAGTAATACTTATATATGCTTTTACTAAGACTGAATTAGAATGTTAGTCGTGTGCAAATGCATTACAGACTACTGTATTCTTTTCTAGTCTTAACAACGACTGGTATTTAAAATCTTCGATAATTAGTTTGCACTATTCAATAACGCAGGATGGGTCATTGTTCAAGTATGGATTCAGCTAGGAAAGTGGTGTAGTTTGTATCAGATATTACAATAAATGTAAGAACGTGATCTTTTATGTTTATACATCTGTCTATAAATTTCAAAAGAACTGAGTTTCTTATTGTACGCATTGTAGTTTTCTAAACATATGCCACCAATGACTTTAATAATAATTGTATTCTGTTCTGTGTATAAAGAACTAAGTACGTTCCAAATTAAAACAAAGCCACTTTGTTCTACAAAATGTTGTAATAATGATTAGGAATTTATTACAATAAGAATCTCACTGTATTTGAGTAAATAGTCCCAGAAATAAGACAATCTATTTTAATCTTGTGATTTCATTGCATTCGTATATCGGAACTGATCTAACGCGGTCTGTAGATTTGGAGTAAAATAAAAAATTGTACGTGAATTTAGTTTAACCAGTGGTCGCCTAATGGTTAAAATACGACCATTATTTGTTAATTAAATATTGTAAAAACTTAATGTTTACTTCATTTAAGAATATCAAACAATAGTGTTTTATGTATTTTTATTGGTTTTTGTACACAAGAAATAGCTTTATGCACTCCTTTTCTACTTGAACTTAAACTATGTCAAATTTTAGATTTGTCGTGCTATTTCCTTAAAAAAGGGGTACAAAGTTTTTGCTTCTGTATGAATAACATTATTTTGGATATAAAGATCTTTATATCTAAAATAATGATAAGAATACGCATACTTAACACATATTTAATATTATTACGTTGTTTTTGTAAGAGGTATCTCAAGTACTATCAACTCTAAAAGCAATTTCTATGTGGAACATTCCCATTGCCATGTTCCGTAAGATAATGAGAGAGTCATGGAAATTACTAATTATCGTGATATGTTTTATCTTTAATTCGCAATGTTAGAAATGATTTCGTAGTGAAATTATTGTTATGTTACGAGTTATTCCGGCTGACATGTCATGTCATTTCATATTGATATATCTACTTGATTCATAATAACACGGGGCTATTATACCTGTTTTGGTCATGGGACTATTGCTCTTGTATCGAATATGAAATGTTATCATAGCGTTTTGTTTAACAGACATTTTTCATAACACAATAAATATTTATTTTCTTATCTACTCTCAGACAATGTGCTGAGTTGCAACTGCGCCACTTGAAGGAGTACAATATTAGGTGTGATATGATCAATGTAGTTATAGGAATCATAAATCGCTTTTCTATGCCCTATTTTATTATGATCTAAAACTGTGATTCTAAAGAAATCCTTTTAAATTATATATTTTAAATTAAGAACGTACAATAAACTATTTCTATAATTTTATCCATTAATTTATTAGTTTTAATGTTCCTAATATACGCTTTTCCTTTTATATTGTTTGAGCTTTTCCGTTAGTTATATCGTTGTGTATTAGAATTAGAAATATATATTACCTTCTGAGTATTTATGTACCTAACTTCATTTCATTTAGAATTTGTAAAATCATTTAGTCTTAGAATTAGGTATAGTGAAAAGTCTTATTTCAATCTTTACATTTTGTATTATAAATCGATATCGGAAGTTTCTGATTTATCCCAATTAAACACCGACAATTCATTAATATATTTCAAATTAAAGCAAAGTTCTGAGTTCAGTTAATGTTGTAAAATAGATTGAGTATTAGAATAAATTAAATTATCACTGAGATTAAATACATTTTACAACATATATAGCACGATTTTGAATGCCGTACTTTAATTATAAATAAATTAAAAGACACCGTGTTGACGTTTGAGGACTTAGATGTAAAATGAGAAAATATTTGACACATGGAAATAAGAAATAGCTGCTTACTTTGTACAGAGTGATAATCTTGTATACATCATCACGGTCAAGAAATAACCACTACATAAACTATTTCATAAAACATTACGAAGTATTCTTAGCTGAGAATATTTATATATTGGTATCATGTACTACACGTATGTATAGCCTTCTTTTGTTTCTGGTTGTGAGTGGTAGTTAGGTAATCTGTATGTTTAATTGACTGAGTATAATGCCAGTTTTTATAGAGTAGTTATTGCATGGTTTTAAGCGCATTATTAATTTGTATTCAGTAAGATGTTGGAATATGCGTTAATATTCACATATATTAAATTATTTTTTTGCCCTTAAAGGGCCAATTTGTAAGTTTAGTCGTAGATTATTTCACATTATATAATTAAACATTAAACATAATTTGTATTTGTTTTAAATATCTATTTTTTAGTTTTAGTTTTGTGAATAAGAGTCATTAGATTCGCGAGCGATATATTTATTTAAAGAAAATCTTCCAAATTAAGCTGATCTGACAGACGTTGTCCTGCCTTAACTATATTTCTATGTGTAGCATGAAGAAAAAAATCTGACTATAAATGGAGATACAAACATAGGATGTTTATATCTCAACTTATAGTCGCAATATTTTTTCCTCAGGAACACACAGTAAGCAAATAAAAATTCCTCCCGAACAAACACCAAGAAAATCATTCTTATGTATAATAATAAAAGTAAATACTCAAAATTACCTATATTACTGTCATAAGGCTACTTGAAACTGATTTAAAACGCGGTTTTATTACCCTTGGCGAAACTTCGATCAGAAATTCATTATGAGTAATAAATGCGAATTTTAGAAAATACTATGTTACTTGGTAATAAAATTAAAAATTGAATTCCTAAAAATAATAACGAATGTTCGATATGTATATGTACGCGCATAACATTACAACTACACTAGATTTGATGAAATGAACATCTTTTGTTGTGTCTCGTGGATCAATAAGTCCAGAGACTAACCCAGAGATGGCGCTCGTAGTAAACCAGTAACACGTCTTTCTAGAGTGAGATCTGTGGATGCCGTTACACTGGAAAATGTGAGTGAAGTGACAAAAATTTTAATGAAAGATCGTAAAGTGAAGCTCCGTGAGATTGTTGAGATGACACAGATATCATATGGAAGTGTATTTACTATCCTTCATGAAAAATTTAGCACGAAAATGGTTTTTTCCAAGTGGGTGCCGCGATCGCTTTCGATGGAACAAAAACAGCAACGAGTCGATAATTTAGAAAGCTGTTTATCGCTATTTACTCGCAACAAAAAAGATTTCTTGCGTCGTTACGTGACCATGGACGAAACATGGATACATCACTACCCTCCAGAGTTGAAGCGGCAGTCATCTGAGTGGCGCACAGCTGGCGAAAGCCGTCCGAAGCGTCCGAAAACGCAGCAGTCAGCTGGCAAAGTCATGGTGTCAGTTGTTTGGGATACGCATGGCGTGATTTTCATTGACTACCCCGAAAAAGGTAAATCAATCAACAGTGTTTATTATATTGACTTACTGGTGCGTTTAAAGGAGGAAATCGCAAAAAAACGACCGCACATGCTGAGAAAAAATCCTTTTTTACCAAGACAATGCATGCGCCTTACCACAAGTCGATGAAAACAATGGCAAAATTGAACGATTGGGCTTTGATCTGCTTCTCCACCCCCATACTCGCCAGACTTAGCCCCCAGTGACTACTGGCTCTTTGCTGATCTTAAAAAATGCTCCAGGAAAAAAGATTTGGCTCAAATGCGGAGGTCATTGCTGAAACTGAAGCTTATTTTGAAGCGAAAGATAAATATTTTTATAAACATGGTATTGTAAAAGCGTTGGAACCATTGTATCACTCTAAAAGGTGTATGTTAATGATAAAAAAAATTGAAAACGAAGTTGTTTTCATTGTTAGTCTCGGGACTTATTGATCCATAGTTATAATTATAGTAAAAGAATCTACGAATATGTAGGATATTACGTAAACTTATAATATTTACGTACGTAAACGTTAATATAATTAAGTTTTTACGTATGTAATTACGTAAACTTAATTTAATATTTCACGTTATCAATTATACTCTTCACACGCGGTAGCGACATCTGTTAATGCTAGGATCCAACTTAAAAGGAGAAATTTGCTAAAGCTACTTAGTTCGCACCTCAAAAGGTTGGGTTAACAATTGATTTAACAAAATGATTAAAGATGGCAACACTTGTGACCATTCCATAGAAAAAAATGTTTTCCGCTCCTATCATGTGCTACTGTAAATAGAATAGCTACAAAAGTAGAATTCGTTGCCTAATGCATAATATTTATACGTTCTTCTAAAATTTTATTTTTGTCGGTTGACATTGAGTGCTACCTATTAATGTAGACTTTTAATGCAGAATTGATTCAATTTATATCACCACATTTTTTTGTTTTTAAATATCTTCGACTTGCGTGATAATAAGCGTAATCAGCCTTTAGACTCTACTACTACTACGTACTACGAGCGCATTGCTAACCTTGTGTCTTGGATGTATTATATTACATTACCCAATAATTTTACTGCCTCTCTCACCCTTCAAACCGCAACACAGCAATGCAAAACTTTTGCATTTTCGGTAAAAAAAATAAGTGAAAGGGAGGTACGGATGTTGAAGACCTTTGTCTATCTTTCGTTTTAGAGGCAAACTGTCTAGTATAAATAACTAGTCAAAAAAACTAGTGATTCTGAATAATTATTTAAGTCTTAATACAGCCTGAATAGTCAATATTACGTGAGTTATTCATTCACCCTACAGGTAAGTGCAGATATCGTATTTTTCGTGGCATCTACATTCTCTATATTAATTTTAACGAGTACCAAAGTAATACGAATTAATTCGGCACTCCAAAGGAGAAAATGAGGTCCATTAGGTGGTTTTTGTTGCACACATTTTGCTTGCCTCTTGAGGCCAATTTCGCTCTTCATTGAACGCCCTTTGCGGAAGTGATGCGAGCTGAAGTACCTACTTAGATACTTATCAAATTTAAGAAATGATGTGATTGGTACCCACAATGGTGATGGGCATGGCATATTCATTTTCTAACTTTATTGGACCTAATTCATCATGTTAGATGTTTCTTTCGTTTTTGTTTTAAATTTATTTTAAACCGCCAGACAGTATTTGGCAATTTTCGTTTATATAGGTACTTCCGTATCACTAATACGTTTTGTTTGACACTGGTAGCTGACCTATGTGTTGTACGTTCGAATTTCAAAAATTCTGTGTCATTATTCGTATGTAAAGTATAACCCCACATCGTTTTTTCTTCCTCAATATCAGCAATTGCCAAGTCATCATACGAAGAAGTTATGGTCAAAGCTTCAAATGCAAACTTTTTCACTGATTTGGATATTTTTTTCAATTTTCTATCTGAAAATGAAAATTTTTATTTGGCTTAAACATGACTCGTAACATAAATAAAGTGACTGGTGCCTTTTTTAAAGCTTAATTAACCCATATAATTTATTGCGTTATTTGTGTGATAAGTGCGCCCTCTATGGAAACTGCGCAATGCAGATTAAGTGCCATCCTGGAGATAAAAATTTGTGTATTGACAATCAGATTTAGATATAAAAATTGGTCAATTTGTACGCGGCTTAGCTACTGGATTAGTGATGAGTTTCCTCAGGGAGCTCGTACTGAAAAAACCCATCCGGAGTTAGGTGTTGGTGCCTTAGTTGTTCTGGATCTAATATCAAAGCTGCCGCAAGGTAGCTACAGTTGTTATTTCGATAATTTGTATACCGATATTTTTTTCTGAATAACATATACGGTAATAATATTTTTATACGTAATAATTTTAAGATTGAAAAACATATAAGTGTACTAAAGTTCTTATTCTGTATACATTACACAAAAAAGTAAATACAATAGTTTTATTTTCAAACGAAATCCATAGCTTACATGTGTATAATCCTACTGTTCCATTATTTGAACGATTATGTAACTAAGATTTAAAAGAGATATATTTGTTTGGATATTTAGGTCTCATTATATATCTATGAACATGCTCTTATCCAATTTTCATAAAAATTGGTTTCTATGATTGGGATGATACGAGTTAGACCTGTTCTCGAGATACCGCTCTTACTTAAAAAGATAGTCCCTATATCATAATATATAAATAAATAATTACCCACATTTGAATAATTATTATTTGTTATATATATGTATATAATTTAGTCTAATAAAAGGTATAGTCGAAGTAATTTGAAGCAAGTTTTCTTCTAACATGTTCAATAAATCATTGTCATGTTTTAGCTCGTTCATACATAATTACGTAAACCTTTTCCAAGCATCAGTAAACCAGTTTGTGGAGGGGATATGTAAAGAAGATGATGATTATTTTATTTAGTTATAGGGAGGTGCTGAAGGTTACACAGAGTTTAGGTTGGTTCAATTCTTCAATGACCATCGATATAGCCTCTCTTAAACACGTCAACTATTCATGTTCGTAATTATTCATGTTCTACAATCATTGTCATGTTTTAGCCAGTTTACACAAAAGATTCAGATCACTCTGTCCTATAGTGCCGTAGATTATTTTAATTACAATTAGGGCGGATGCTGTGGGTTAGAGTAGTACCTCCCTCTGTACCAGGTTTCGTAAGAGGTACCGGAACCCACAGATGGAGGTATATCCATCCGAAACAGCACAACTTAAATACTACAGAATGTGGATGGGCAGCTGTATCCTCATCGCGAAGTTGTGTTCTGCGATTGCTACCACGCCTGCCCAGCGCGGCAATTATGAGCAAAAATCTCCCTATCTTGTGAAGGCCAATGTCCAACATGGTTAGGTAGGTTATAAGTAGAGTTAAGGTTGGTTCTATTTTGGCTATGACCATCGATATAGCCCCTATTTAACACGTCAATTATTCATGTTCGTAACGTATGTTTACCGAATACAAGTATGGGGTTTTGATTTACAGCACGACTGACGTCATACCAATTACGGGTTGCATTATTAATAGAATATTAAAGAGAAGCAATAACTGTTACTTTTCTTTCTGAACTTTAGCGGTCAATCGTATCATTGATTAGTGTAATTGGCTGAATTTGGTGGAAACTTTGAAAGCTGACGCGTTATATCCCAAGAGTCCCATAGCATCGCGTTTATATGAATTTATAACCGTTCTTAGCGGTTAAAGGACGGTTATCGTATGACCCTTATCTGGGACGGTTATAAAGATCCACAAACTCAGTTATTTCAGGGGACCAACGGTGGATCATCGTCATGGAAGGCTTTAAACTTTTATTTACCACTTTCAGCCGTAATGCCGAGATAGGGATACCATTATATCGAATCGGTGCCTTGTTGAGGTACAGGTACTATATTTAAAAGTTTTCAATAATGTAAAATAGAAGTCAATCATTAGTAGGGCATTAATTGCTCTGGAACAATTAGCTGTAACTTTGTCAAATAACGTACAAATTACTTTTAAAGTGGTTTTGTACAACTGCTGTTTGATATTGTAATCAACTGTAGCGTGATTCAAACATTTTGCGTGTCTGTGTACAGTCATTTAGAATGCAGGTCGTTATGAAACATCAGATACCGACATAATGCATTTGTTTTTCAAATCGTATGGCTTTAAAAATGTCAGGTACGGGTTTTGATCGGCAAATTGAATTTTAAAAAGGTCTGTATGTAGTAAAAATTCTAATCGAGACATTAATTTAACTGATATTGATTTAGATTGTATTGCTTGTCAAAAGGTCAGTTACAAGGTTGCGATCAATAAGTTATTGAGTCTTGTCTAACACAAAAAATATTTTGAACATCTTTTACAATAATTACTGCGCATAGACAATACTAACTCAAACCAAATATAAGAAAGTAATTGATGTAAATTAAATGTTAAAGTCACGTATGTTTGTACGTATATTCGTTGCAAATAAATTTAGAAACTACTAAATTGATAAAAAACATGTATCTCTAATGGAAAGTTATATAACTCCGGATTCTGACGGTAACAGGACGGTAAAGGGCGATATCTATATATGTTTAATATATATGTTTATGCACAACTAGATATACAACAAGACAATTATTACAAACATCCATACAAATTTTCAATAAATTTTTAGCTCCAACTTACAAGTTATTTATTTGATTTCATAATAATTAAAAGGTTTGTATACTACATATGTAATTTTAATGCCTTGTGTATAATTTAAATTTTTCTGTCGCTTTATTAGATTTGTTCCCAGATATTGCGCTTGAATACCTACACAGCTGTTTGAAATTTATTGTTTTAAAAATAAACTCGACACTTACTTTTGTATGTTACTAGCCGACCAGATTGTCATCCGTGTCTTAACTATGTTTATCATCAAACAATATTACGACGATAACAGTAAATCGCAGTAGATTTAAACTATCCTACTTACGTGAGGTACCGGCAGAGTAGAATAGTACCTCCCCATGTACTAGGTATCGTAAGAGTGACAGCGGAAGCGACAGATAGCGGTATATGCACTTAAAATAGAGTAACTCAAATGAAATAGGGCAGGAATGGGCAGAGGCATCCCCGCCGTGAAGCTACACGCTTGCTAAGCGCAAATGGGCAAATTCCCTCTTTCATGGGGAGGCCCATGTAAGCAGTGGACTTCGTTAAGGCTGATGATAATACTATAACTTAAGTTGGATCAAATAGTATACAGTAAGCATACAAATTTATAAAATCCCTTCAGTATTTTAAGAGCTCATTCCGGACAAACACCGTGGACACGTATTTTTTTATCAGTATTACTAAAAAAGTCTTTAGTAATAAAGTTTTAATATCTGGACAACTAATTGAAACGTATACTAATCGTTTTTATAGATATTATTTTTCTGATATCAAACACTCTGTTGAATATAGGTAGGTATAGATTTTCATAACAGAAATTGGTATTAATTTATACCAAGGCATATTATCCCTTCCGAATTGGAGGCAATTGTAGGCTCGGGACAGACGGTCGCAAGTTCTCTCCAATAAACTCGATCAAACAAGCTAATAAGCCCTAACAAATTGTCCATTTCCGAATGGGATAAGACTCATTTATTACTTTATGTAATTAATAAAAAATCAACAGATTTAGAAATCAGACGTTTTCAATGAGACCTACGTATTTAATTGTAACAAATTATTAAACGGATTTGTTACAGATTTAGTTAATAATTTAATACATAAGGTTAATATTCACTTAATAATAAAAATCTACTCGTCTCAGGTTTGATCAGCATCCGAACTTGCATCTTTCCTCTGCCGGGGGACTGCTCTATCGTTGTGCTCCGAGACCTTAGGAGACAAGTCGAATTTGCCTAATGTTATTTTTTTGGCTAAGAAATTAGCGCCATTTCTTCAACGATGTTATTTACATTTTTAGCTATATATTAAACCTGCATCAATCCAAAATAAAATAGTTTCCACAAATTCATAACATCGCCATCGTTACTCGTAAATTCAAACAAAATGTCGAATTCCTTTAGGAATAGACAACTTGTTCAGAAATGTTTTCTTAGCGAATAAATATGCGAATTGTGGACCTTAATGCAATCACTTATGTCAATTTTGAGAGGTCTGTATAAAATTACAGTTTTTACTTATTGCAAACTCGTAGATGAAGAATCTAGAGGTGCGATATATACGTCTATTAAGATCTAGCTAGGGTTGATACACTAGCATAAACCTTTCAATTTAGTGTTTCCCCGGGCATGTATCATGTGCATGTAATACTCAATCAATCGTTGACAAATTTTAACAAAGGCCCGCTAAACAGTGTATTACGTATTCAGTGATGACATCACGACTTTATTGTAATTTACTGCCCGTTTCCAATCTCCACGGGGAGCCCAATAAAGAGATGAATAGCCTTATTTCTCTTTATCTTGGCCAAAGATTCGAGTTTGTATTGAACATTGTATATTATGCAACAAGTAAGTTTATATATAAACTTCCTCATTGTCTAATATTGTTAGTAATTGTAATTGACGATTCTTATACTGTTTTAGTCTATTTAACTAAGTCGAAAACTATTTTTTATCCTGAAGTTCGTCGGCGT
Source organism: Heortia vitessoides (assembly GCA_020976665.1). Lineage (NCBI taxonomy): Eukaryota > Metazoa > Arthropoda > Insecta > Lepidoptera > Crambidae > Heortia > Heortia vitessoides. The sequence continues at coordinate 9,401,260 of JACJUM010001610.1, read as the reverse complement.
TCTTCTAAACACTTTCTTTTGAGAGATATAATTAAAATCAGATATACTGAATTTTTTTAGTTTCTTAATCGATTTCTCGAAGAAACTAAAAGAATTATAATTTAGTAATAATGCGTAGATTCAATTGAATATTTTGTGTGATTTTATGTTTAAATCGTATTATAATTGCGAATGGAAATCATTGTATTATATTGTTATTTTCTATTTTGTTATAGGATTTTCTATGAATAAATGACTAAAACAGCTGCACATACAAATTTCGTATTCTGTCGACTGTATGATCTATTATGGACATATAACTGTTGAGAGTCTACAACCGTCTAAGCCTTGTTTACAATGCCAGATCACGACATTCAGCCGGTCCATTAATAGAGTAAGTGTTGCACAGTTTTAGAATTTCAATAGACGTATACTACTGGTCTATGGCAGGTCGATCTAAATTTTAAAATTTATGTTTTGTTTTTTCTGCTTTGATTTGTCATGCTTTACTTAATTAACCAATAATTGATGAGAATAACATTGCTTAATGTTGCATTAAAGGAAGAATTTTAAGATGATTTGGACATGAGGGGCGTATGGATTGTAAAGTATTATAGTAATTAGTAAGACATACGTTTGAGCTGATAGATATAGACTTCGAAGAACACATACACTGAGCATATACCAAAATCTTTTTTAGAAAGTCTGGTGAAGTCTGATCTTTATTAAACCGACTCTCGAGGATAAAATATCAAATATGGAACAGTACTTAGAAGCTGGAATAAGTGACAGCATCAAGCTGGAGTTACGAAGAATAAGCTCTGCGTACCCCAAAGAAATATTTTATTTGCCCAAAAAATATAATACATAAGGTTTCTACTAGAAACCATTACTGAAATCCTTTTAATAATCCAAACTCAAGGCCCTACATAATAACCTGTCTGCTCAAAGGTCTAAGCAATAATAAAGCGGCGATAGGACTCTCATGCCTCGCACAACGTGCAACTCTATCCCCATTTACCCGATCACGCCATGTGACGTACTCACCGATTGGCCAATTACGTATAGTATCTGCTTAAATCCTATTAAAACAATAGTAGGTAGATATCACTAATACAGAAATAAAAAAAGATTTTTTTTAAGAGGCACAATAGTATCACCCACAGATTATTGATCAAATACGTAAAAATAAAAAATATTCTTATGCTATACTTATGGTGACATTTACAATGATCATGTCTTCAGAATTTTAAAGTTTTAAAAAGAAATAGGTAGCGATTTTTGTAACGTTCATTAATAAATAATATCATCTAATTACTTAAAAAACTGAACATATTAATATACTTATTGCATCCTTTATGTAGTAAGTTAAATTAAAAATCAATTATTTTGTTAATTTAATTTGCGATAGATACTAAAGGAGGGCACTTTATTAAAGAGCCAATTTGATGGAATGGCTTTTCGAACGGTCAAGAGTAAAAAACATAAAAGTATTCTGTTAATTAATTTTGTTTTTATCTTGCAATCTTCTTTCGCACTGTTAGATTTAAGATAACTAAATGATTCTTCTTTTACTAAGAATAGATATAAAATAGATGTATTAAATCAATAAGAATAGGTAATTTTGATAAATTTGACGGCTATTATATTTATACTAATACGCTATTAAAGCTTATATGTATGATTAAGTGAATAAATAAAATATTGTCGATAAATATTTTTCTTATTTATTTTTTTTATTTTTAAAATCCACACTCGTGTTATAATTACCAAAGTGTAGTAGCCTGCCAGTATTTAATTTTATAGATATATTTGATCACACAAAGATTCATTATGGACGCAATTTTAAGCGAACCATCATCAACATCTCAATCATTGCAGCTATAAAACGTCCACTTGTTGCCATAGGTCTCCCTAGAAAGGGGTAATTTAGCCTATAATTACAGCACTGCACATCAAGGAATAGGAAATGTCCTGTTGCATTTAGGTGGTGGTACTGTCATCAGCCAATCTCAGTGCTTCAGTTGCCTCGTACATGACACAGAAGGAGATACTATACTTCTATGCCGGTATCCCACGTCAGGCAGTAATCAGGCGTGTTAATTACTTTCTAAATCAAACACAACAAACATTAGTTTTGATTACAACGTAAGTTTAGCCTAATTTAAAACAATTACGCAAACAATGTCGAACAATAGGTACGTAGCTATTTAGTTTCATTACGACATGAAAGTCGTAAATACGTTTCACAAGGCAATGTGACCGGAGGATTGTTTGTGATCAGGGCCACGTGATTAACAACAAATTAAGATTCATAGATACCCTTAAACTATTCAAGTTTTGGCGAGGGTCGAAAAATAGCTTTTCTCATTATTATTTCATTTTTAGATAAAATCATAATATTGCTAATACTATAAGTATAGTTTTTTTTTATATTTGCATGTACATTGTGCATACAAAATAGTTATATTGGATGCTTTCTGCAAACTGTGCTTTGGTAGGGAGTGCTTTCTGAGAATAAAGAAACAGATAGCTCAAATTTAAATTCATTATTTGCTTTTCACATTGCATGTACGTGTAAGAGAAAATATAAATTAGAGTTACTTATGACGCCTTATAAGTTATTATAGTTTATAGTTATTACAAGATTTTATTTAATGTATTTTTAAATTATTGTGTAAGAATTAACTACTAGCTTAACTGATAATATTTCAACATCAATACCAAAACAGCCGTAATACTTCCACTGTTGGATATAGGATATATTTATGGGCAAATTCCCCCTTTCTTGGGAAGACCCATGAAAGAGGGGCTGTGGTGCATATAAAATCAACCTTTCTCAATTGTTCTTTTGTATTTTCTATATATTTTGTGTATTGTTCTGCAATTTTTTTATTACATGTTTGCCTGCACATTATTTTCGGTGGAACACGTAATTGCTGTGCACCTTCAATTAGAGCCTTAAAGGATTCATGTTCTACAATTGATATAGGTGACATAGTCTCCACTAAAAAATCCACAAGTAACTTGTCGAAATTAACTGACTTTGGTAAGATGGCTGGGAGAGTGGATTGTTTTAATATTTTAGATGAACTTTGGAAAAATGAATTAAAAATGCAATAAAACTATTTTGTATTTGATAAATACTAAATATATATATACAAAAAAGTATTTCAAATATAAAATAAAAATAGGTATTTTGCATTTTGTATTTGCATTTCAAATATATGTATTTCAAATAATTCACATCTCTGCATTTAAGCTACATTGTTTTGAGTAGATACAGCGCCATCAGTCGGTGCCGGTTCCTCAGTCGCATCTTACGACACCTGGTACAGAAGGAAGTACTATTTTATTCTGTTGACACCACACTGCCACAGTATTATAATATTTAAATTATGTTATCCAATTTACAATAATTACGTACAATATCCGAATATCTCTGTCAATAATTGTTAAAAAAAACAAAACGTAAACGATTATATCGGACAAAGAAATGGAAACCACGTACCTACAAGCGCAGCGTCGAGTAGTTAGACGATTAGGATTGCACTGAATGTAGGCCACTTACAACCTACTGGAACTTATTGGAAATTACTTAGGGGGGCCTATAATCAACAGTGGGTGTTCTTGTGTGTGTTAATAATCGCAATGTTGAAAAAACAATAATTTTCCATATGAATAATTTTACAATATAATCATACAACAGTCATCATTTCGCTACCCCGCGAGTTTTTGCGCGAGATCTACACAGGATGATATCAAAAAATTATATCTCATGCGCCAAGGATCGTGGGTTCAATACCCATCCTGGACACACATTTGCATGATTATATTTGTAGTTGTTCTCTGTCTGGGTATTAAATATGTATTTAAGTATCCAATACTTGTGATTCGACTTATCTCGAATTTAGGAGTATCTCAATGTAAGAGATTCTGTGAGAATTTATTATCTTGTTACTTTATTAAAATTATATCTATCATCATCAACTAAAGAGCCATTTTAACTTCGTTCACGTACATATTAAAATACGATCCTGGTGATTCCGATTAAATGAACAATACCGATACAAATAATTATGTAGCCTTTGTTGATATCTTAATAGAATTAAAAAAAACTGTTAAGTGCTCAAGGAGGTGTTAAATATCCCATTTGTAGATTAGGAAATCTTCTTTAAACTTTGAGATACACGAAGTTTTTCGAATCTGATAAATTAGCCAAGTTTGGTAAACTTAATAAAAAGTTCTTTTTGTAAGGTAACTTTTGAAAGCATTCCCTAATTGTCTTTAAAGTATTTTCCTTAATGCATCTACTACACAAAAAAATTTACAAAGTTTGTCACTAAAAAGTACAGGGACAGAAAATAATCATAAAACTGTTCCTAAATACTAAACATATGTCGTATACATTGTGGGTATTGTGGTGTCGTATACATATGAGCACTGCAGTAGCCTGCGTACGGACTGTGATAAGTAATAATATGTAATCATTGAAGATTTATCATTTGTGTACTTTTGTTCTCCTACAACCATCATTCCATAATTCAAAATAAAAATTCAGTATCTTTGCCGTATTATGGTAATGTCTTCATTAATAGAAAAAGTAAAATGTTGGTCGATAAGATCAAACACATTCACTTAAGTTTAATTGAATGTAAAATAAATGTACAAAATAATGTAAATGGATGTAAAACCTACACTCTCCTCAACCTACACTTGGCTCAATTAGTTGCCATATCGTAGTGCCCAAGTTTGAGTAAAAATTTGAAAACAGATTTATAAAATCCAAAAAGAATCAAGCAAGTTAAATATTCATATATATTATAAATTTGATGTGTGGACAAATATCTGTTTACTATTTTTTTGTGTTTTTAACGGTAAAACTATTTTGATCAAATTTGGCATGTGGATCTTAAACCTTAGGAAAAAACAGCCCTACTTTTGATCCCTGAAATGTCCTGCAAGATGTTCCAAAAAATAAAATTCACGCGGACAGAGTATTTAAACGGAAAAAAACCTTTGGCTGGTGAGATTGAAGTGCATTAATACAATGCACTTCAATGCATGCATAAAATTCATACATTTCAGTTATATATATATATATGTCATTTATGCATATAATTGTTTTGATAAGGTTATGAATATAATGTGCGGCCTGCACCAAAATGGATCCCGAACTCTGGTCTACAACTTAAAGAAATCTATGTTGAAAATAATTCAGTAATATTCAGACAGACGATTACCAGGGCTTATGCGTCATTCTTGTGTCAAAACTTTCATAAAGCCATTCCTTTATTCTGTTGTAAAAAAGTTGCTGTTGTTTTAATGTATTTATTAAATTTATTATATTTTTCCTTTAACTTTAACTCACCCTTAATCTCGCGGTGGCGGTTGCCCATAAATGCCGCGCTGGGTAAGCGTGATGGCAATCGCAGAGCGTAGCTTTTGCGACGCGGATGCTGCTACCCATTCCCACCCTATTCGCTATGTAGTACCTAAGATATCAAGTTAATTCTTCTACAAGAACTCCATATTGTAGTATTGTTTTATTTAGTTTGACTACAATAAAACCAACAGTAAATGTTACGGGAAACTTGGATTTCAACACATGACTAATATTCGCATTTAAATCATTTAACCCCTTTTCGAGTTCAGCGAACATGTAACGCACAGTTTCAGACACAATTTTAACTATATTTTTTTATGTTTACTTTATTATTATAGAAGTAAGTATATACGCTATAATACATATCGTCATTATTAATCAAGTAATTTTGATACAAGTAGACAAGTTACTTTTTGAAAAAAAAATTGTGCCTACAGATACGGCTTGCTATCGATTTCACTATACTCGTTAATATTGGTGAAACACATATCTATATGTACTTGATTGATTTATTTATTTAAAGTTATTGATAAAGTTGTTAAATACGATAGAGTGGTAGACTTGACGATAGCGGTAATGCACCTAGATTCTTGAACGTTTATTTTGGATCGGCATCGTTATGCAGTGAAACCAATCCAATAAATACAAGCCCTGCACATATTTTACCTAATTTATCTAATTTCATAAAATAATAACGGTTATGGAACCCATCGTATAAAAATATTGACATTCTATCTTCAACTAATATTTTTACATGTAAATATGAGGTGAAGTATGTTTTGTTTTGTTTGGATAGTTGTTTACTCAACAGTAGCTACCATTTCTATTCTCTATAATCTTACTTGTGTATGGTATTCAATCTAAACCGTGAGCACTCTAACGCCTCTACGCACTCTACGCCACTGGCCGTGGACACTGGGTTCTGCGATTGCCAACATGCTTTCCCAGCGCTGCAATAATGGGTAAAATTCCCCCTTCTTAGCTTCCTGCTTATGTCCAGCAGTGGACTGCCAATAGCTGAAATGAAGATGAAGATAAACTCAGCTAAAAAGATAAAATAGTTGTATAATGTGTGATGAATATTCATTTTGGTTATCCAAATACAAACATAAGCATTGGGTGCAACCTTATATAACTTGTTTTGATCGTAAGCGACATATATACAAACATGCATAAACTCACGTTTGTTAATAGCGGGATCTTGATACTGTTGATTTTAATTTACTTCGATCTTGTATTACTTTCTTTGTTTTCTCATAAATCTCTTTATTAATAAGACTGTATATATAGAGTGGTAGTCTATAGTCCTTTTTTAAGTATATCTTAGGCCTTGTCCCCGTCCCTGGCTTCGAGGTTGGCCTCGCCTCTAACGACACCGCATCTATAAAAAACAATACTAATCTGCCAGTATTACACGTGAAACAAATGCGCTACCACTACTTGATCCAATGTGCGACCGAAATTTTGGTTAATAATTTTGGGTATTTGTAAATATTGAAAGCCTGTTTCAAAACTTCCTAATAAAGTTTCTGATATCTTTGATATTAACAACTTAACAGGCAGGTTGTGTTGAAATTTGCGCAAGTTTATGATAAGGAAGTTTAGCAAATAGTTTTATCCATAGATATTTCGCCTTTACGATATATATCAGACTGAATCAGTTAGTAGGAAACCCTACACATACAGTTGTTAAATCCTAGGTTAAGGTAACTTCAAACCTTGTTTTTTGAATTACTTGATTTGACTGAATTAAGGAGTATATCTTGTAAGATGTAGATCATAGACAATTAGTGTCGGAAAACTTCTACTACGGTACTAAAACCGTCAAAAATAGGCGCGAAAGTATAATTTCCTCATTACATTGGCGAAAAAAATAGGGTCGGGGTCATAGTTATATCAAATGGGAGCTTTATGAGATTACGTGTAGATACATGCCACATACGGATTACCGTTTGCCCTCTATATATCCATTTACTGATATTATTTCTGTGAACAAATTCTGTACTACTTAGTGTAAAACATTTTTGTTACTATAAAATACTACTCCAGGAACAATTTTGTCGATTCACTTAAAATTAACAAATCTAGCCAAATTAGAAGTGTGACATTGATAACAAAAGGAAACCAATTTCTATTCTAACTTTATCTATATATTTTAAAGGTTTTTAACGATATGTCGCATATCGTTGATAATGGTTTTATAAAATACTAACCACTTTTACAAATAAAGTTTACAACAATGCTTTTACGTATTTTATATTGAAGTTTAATCATTGTTATTAAACATATTATGCTATGAACGAAGCAAACAGCAGAAAAGTAAAGCATATCAAAATCGGACATCATGAAGACGTACATATTTAAAATATATATTGCGTCTTATCGTCATTGAAATAGCTTACAATTGATCCGATTTAGAGTCAAATTTAAGGTATTGAAATCGTAGGCTTTTCACTCACATACTATAACTATCGTTAAACACACAAAAATCCGATTGCGATCGCTAGCTAATGGAAATATTATAAGCGTAGGTATTTTATTATCATTCACAGTTCGTCGATCGAATTTAACTGGAGTATTTGATTAAACGTGACCTTCCATTAATTACAAGCATCTATTTCATTTATACGTTATGTTAATTGCAATCGGCGGAATTAAGTAATATTCTATATTTATTATTCAGATGTACCTAATAGAATCTGAGCTTTGGTATTAAAAAATACGATGAATAAACTAAGTAATAAATTGAAATGCTATCATATGAGATCGCAAAGGTATTTTAATTGACAAATCCTGAAAGCAAAATAGTTTGTATTTTATAAAAGATACTTTTATTAAAATGAAAACACAATAAAACTAATGTTACATGGATCCGCCTGCAACAAACAGGACACAAATAGATGCGGAGACCAACGCGAATGGTTTTGCTCGCGGAGGAATTTCATTATTTCCATATCGATTTTAGCTATTTCTATGCGATTGAGTTAAAACTGGATTATATATTCTTGTAACAAATGAATCGGTGAATACCTAATACATTCTTTTGAGTTTGAACGGTTATACAAAATAAAAACGTTCCATAAATAAATGAAGACAGGTTTATAAAAAAATAGCGGTTCCTAATAAGTTGCAATAATAGCTTATGTATCTTCATAATTGTGCATACATATATATGCGGCTATCTCCATCATCATAATAGCTATTGAAAGGGAGAAATTTACCTATAATTGCCACGCTGGGCAAGCGTGTTGGCAATCGCAGAGCGCAGCTTTCGCGACGCGGATGCAGTAGCATTCGCGCATGCGTAGGGTGGGGAGCTACACTCTCTCGGGTGGATATACCGCCATCTGTCGGTTCTGGTACCTAATTTGCCTGTTACGACACCTGGTACCTAATTTGCCTGTTACGACACCTGGTACTAAAGGAGGTACTATTTTACTCTGCCGGCAGCTGATGCTATCCTGACATAATTTTTTTGTTTTTTTAACGTTCATCGGCCTTTTTATACACGAAATTATTTATTTATATTTTAAAAGCTTTTACTTATCCCAATAGCAAATGCCTGTGTGTTTCCTGTGCGATTGAATATTTTTTATGTGATTATTCCTTTTCCTGTAATTATTGGGAAAATTGCTATAGGCCAGCTAGGCCAATTTGCCTATTTCTGTTAGAAAACATGTTTTCTATATACTTTGATGGTGATTGGATCTTTGAAACAACTTTTCAAATATTAGAGACAAACATTGATTTGAACATTTTTTCAAAGTAGCACTTGATAAATATGGTTATTGGATACAAAATATGTCACGAAATGCAATACGATTTATTTTAGTCATGATACAATTAAGTTAGAACTTACATGTGCGAGTTAGGATAGGTTAATATTCACCAAAGCCAAACGCATACAAACAATTGGTGAATTGGCTTAGCCATATGGTTCACAAAAAAGCGACTTTCAATGTTAGAATTTCGAGGGAAGCGAGCGTATAAAGATGTCCCGCGATCAAATTGAGTGCTTTGTCAGTAATGTCCGGATCTGAAACGGTTTTCTTCGCTGAAAGAAGCAAAAGACAAATGACATTGAGAAACATACTGTTCAATTTGTTAGTTTCTTTATAGATACTTCTCTACCGTCCTCTTCAACAATTGCAATAGGGATATTAGAGGCTTTATTCATACTTCGAAAATATTGTACGTTTGTTGTAGTTATCACAATGTCCCCATCTTATCTCCTTTCAAATATTAGAATTATTGATGGTTGTTAAAACTATAATCAGTACATTCGACTTTAATCGGTAACCTTAATCATAAGGTCACTATTAAACTTGTACATGACTAGTATTGAACCCTTGCATGATTATGTTATTTAGACTGGGCGTAATTTTCGATCTCTTAAGTATAATAGTCGTATGTTGGAAAAGGATAAACGCAGGAATTACTATTTCTGGTAGAAAATAGCTAATTGGCTTTAAGTTCCTTGTAACCGAGCAGAAATTCTGTTTTATTATATATCTTAATAATACTTATAAATAAAAGAACAAATCATATCCTTACCACTTACACCAACCACATTCATTCTAAGATCTGCGAGATCATTACAAAAAATCCCTTTAAAAGATCAGTGTTATTAGATTTCTTTTTTTTACTATACTAGGTCCACAAATAATTATACGGCCCGCGTGATAGTTAACGCCATTTCAGCATATAGGTGGTCGCGATATTATTATAACGGGCCCGATGGCGATGGATAGGTTCGATTCCCACCTAGACAAATTATGTATATGATGATATTTGTGTTTGTTCTGGGTCTGGGTGTTAATATATGTATTTAAGAAGTATATTTGTGATTCCTCTGTTGTCTGGCGTCCGTAACACAAGTGCTTTAAGCGGCTTATCAGGTCAATGTATGAGATATTGTGGGAATTTATTTATTATTTATTTATCGTGAGCAAACTGCACTTATGTAATGATAGAGTACTAGGCTTAGATGTTAAAGGTTCCTGTGTAGACTTTTAATCAAGATTAAATAAGTGCTTTTATAAAACTGACTACCGCATTTGCGTAATTAATTGAACTATTCCCGCAAGTAATCAATAAAGATTGGACTAAATCAACTCGATTACTATGATATTAATATAATAATATATTTAACTATAAGGTTTACGGATATGCATACTGCTAGAACACAATTAGAAACTAAAATTATCCGTCCGTATAATTATAGGTCCGCATCTATAGAAACTCAAAAAATAGGATTTATACAGAGAAGCTACGGGTATTGTGTGTACTAGTGGTATCTAGAGGTACTACTGATTCAAAGATGAAAGTCGCCGTTCAGATGTTTTTAGTAAGTAATTTTAAAAGTGACTTTATTAAAACTTTAAAGATTTATTTAAAACTGTTCAATTTTTAGTTATATTAATGCTTCCGTTCCAAACTTGAATTAGGTTTAGCAGCCGTAACCGTATTTCTGGGAAAACTCGGCTAACTTGTTTAGCATAAAGCCGGCAAATTCTTTTACTAAAAGAATCTACTGTTTTTTTCTGTCGGAAAATATTTCAAGTTCTTTGTGCAGGGAGAACTTAATTTAACGATCCTCGATAACACTTCAAAGAGATTGTTTACGGATGTTCCAATGTTTACTTCCGACTGTACTCGGAAGGATAGCGATCTATTTTGATATTATGAAAATGGCATCTCTATAGACTCCATGCGTCGTGTTGACAATATATGTACATGTATAAACAATGTACTTACACAAAAAAAATAATAAAAACAAATTATCTTCGTGATTACAGAAAATAACATATATATAATTCAGTAAAAACAATATTACACACATCAGACACTTTTATAAGTGAACACACAATAACTGGGTAGTAATAAAATGTTCATTTTTAATAATATATCATGAGACTGTTACTATACGTTGTAAACCAAATAGGTGGAGACCTGGTGGCCAGAAACACAGATTTTGAGCCTAGTTCAGGCACCAGCCGTCCACAAAAGATTATAAGAAATTTTGTAAAAATAATTTATGTCAAAGTATTAAGTCTGCTTATTGTGGAATAAATAAATTTATTTTTATTATTATTATTATGCATATTTAACGGGTGCGAGTATACATCAATATGTAACTGCTCTTCTGAAGTAGTTACTCAGAAAATTACCTCAAAGTTAGATAAATAATTAATTTTCCCACCATCTCATACTCCGACTTGACTCTGATATAAGTAATAAGCTTAGAACAGCTGTTACGGATATAAGATAGCAAAGGAAATTCAAATATAATACTTAAGTACATATTTATATGTACCTAAGTATTATATTTGAATTTTCTAACTTAACCCCTAAGCCCTTAATACCTAAGCATAAATACAAATATCTATCATATAAATGTTTGACCTGGTGGGGATCGAACTCAAAACCTTTGGCACACAAGATAGGTTCACCGCAATCTGTGCCATTTGGCCCACTAATTAGCAGTGCGCCATGAGTTTGAACCACATAACCCAAACACATGTAATATTCATATATTACAATATCCCATATGTAATTTTTACTTATGTCGAGAAATCGTTAATTGTAATTTTAAAATGCGTCTTCTTCTATACATGATAAGTGTCTTAATAAAATAATAATGTACCTACTTATATAACATCTAATATACTGACCCGACTCCGAAGAACAGAATTATAATAGTTAAATACATATTTAACTCCTTGACATAGAATAAACTGGTATCGAACCCAGGATCTTTGACAAATAATAAGAACGCTATTGAATTCGCCATCGGACCCGTCTAATAGTGTATGCTTTCACTCAAAAGATGTGAATTAATGGTTACTTTACGTTAAGAGTTTTACAATGTAACGAGAAAGTTTTAAACCACAGTTTGTAAAGAAAATCAGTATATCACGTTAAAATTTACAAAGTTGCTGTGGCTTGGTTTAAGACCGTGAATAACTTGATTACTAATTTGTATTTATTTGTTTTAGTGTAAATAAATTGTCATTGGTGGATTTCTCATACTGGTGCCAATCTATCATTTAGTTACATACACACATCACGCCTGTGTCCCATCGGGATAGGCAGAGACTATGGATCTCCACTTGTTACGTTTTGGCATACCTCTCTTACTTCCATTACTCGCATTAGTCCTTTCATACACGCTCGTTAATTCTTAGTACTTCTGACCTGGCCCTTCTTTAGTACCTCTTCTACCTGGTTAAGATATGTTCGACGAGGTCGTCCTATCCAACTCTTCCATTTACTTCCGCTCTATTTATTTATGGCAGTCATTTTACTTTCATTCATTCTTTCTACATGTCCAAACCGTCTCAACATTCTTTTCTCTATTGTTGTCAGTACATCATCTTTAAAACTACGTCGATATTTTATCGCCCTATTCTTTAATTATTTCATTCATTAATCATTTAGTTATAAATTCAATGCACATGTTGTCCCAATAACATCCAAAACTAATTTCACCGACTCCTATGTTTTTAACTACTATTTTTAAGTAGAACAATTATCTACCTCCGTTTTCTTCACCACGCGTAGCTTTTAATGTGATAATGGAGATGTCTGTGTACGTTTCATATAACAAAATAATTTCATTTAAAGAAAAACCACCTCCAATAAAACTGGAATTCCACATTAGTGAATTCTGATATATAGTTTTGAGTGAGACTTCAATATATTAAAACGAATCCTCCACCTTTTTGCGGTGAAAAAACGAACGTTTAAATTGCGTATACAATCCGACTAAGGTTTTCCTGGAGCAGTCATAATATTCATACAAATTAAATGGCGTGTCCTGCACAGACGAAAAAAGAACAATGACTTTGATAAGAGCGCGTCAAGGAGATATTGTCATGAATTTACGAGCCTGAGCCCCTTATTCTGTTCGATTATATACTCGTTCTCAAATTTGAGGCATCCTGTTTGCTGTGACAATGAGTCCGTGAATCATGATTGGTACAGATTGAATACCAAGCTAATATTTTGTACCTACTTATTTCTTCTTATCAGAATTTTATTTATTGATCAATAAACAAGAACAAAGGGTATACATAATACATTTATAGTGCTTTCTTAAAAATAGATACAAACAAGGCGGTCTATTTTTGTTTGTATCAAGCAATACATTGAACGTAATGGTACGTAATGTACATTGGCATAAAATAAAATTTAAAAAACTCTAATAAAACATGATGTTTTTAAATATTTTTTAGAGTTTTATATCTGCAAAATTCTTACTACTACACAAAAGGACTATATTTACAAAAGGGTGGCAGTCGACTTAGTAGATAGAAATACGTTTGTTACTAAAAAACAAACTTCTACGTAGAAGACAGGGCTATAATAAATCATAAGGTAAAGTATAGAAGCGTAGATCTTAAATAAATTTAAGTGATCTTAATCAGACCGAATATATAAAAATAAAGCTAAAGCTACAGAAGAAACTCTAGATATGTATCCAGTGAATGGCGTAGTTAGCGACTATAGACCAACACTGAGTTGAGAATTAAAAATCTAAGCCCACACTCTCTTTCGTGTGTCACACCGGTTTATATACATAAACATAGTTTTTAATTGGTTTTTATTTACTAGCAGTGGTAGTAATATTTCGTGGTATAAAGCTTGTTATTATTAACTATAATAAAAAATATTGGAATATCAATCCATTCACAAGGCTGAGAAAACGGTATACTTTTCATATATTATTATATCATATTAAAGCTAAAAAATTGTTTTCATTAAAGTGTTTGATTATTTTGTTTAACAATCACGTGTCTATGGTACCTACCATTTACAAAGTTGCCCAAAATGATTAAGAATGTAACCAAAATACCTGCTCTCAGGTCCACTTTCTTAATATAATATATATTCTTAGTCTATAGTCTCTTTCAATACCAAATTTAAAGTTGTATCTTTTGTGCAAAATATTTGGAGAGATAGAATAAAACAATTACGACACAAAGGTCAGGTATTGTATTAATTTTTTAACATGATTAAGCAATATGAGATTGCCCGAGTAATTCTATATCCCGAAGCAAATTCCCAATAAGGCCCAGACTCCCAGAACTTATGTTAAGCAGTCTTCGGAATCGCGTACTTGCTGAACTGTGTGTTGAGGATATCATATTACGTCTTACATACTGTATACATTTTTTATAAGATTAGGTAGTCCAACAGTCTGCGTGATAGTAAGTGTCATCGCAATTAATAGACGCTCGTAATATAGCGCATTACCAATCTTGGGACTTGAAGATATTATGTCACATTTTCCAGTAATAAAACTGTCTTTCTCAACCTTCAATCAGGAACACAGCAATGCGATCACTGCTATTTGACGATAATATTTTTAGGTAAGAGTGTGATGCCAATGTAGTGATATCTAGTAATATATTAAGTAAACTGAACATAATATTTACTTCCATTACTTGCCTTTTTAGCTTTAAATATGAATTATTGTAATAATTAATTAACAAATCTATGCCAAGCTCTATTAGTCACTTTCATTAAATAGTTTTGAAATAACATAAAATTGTAGGATAAAAGAGACGTCAGAAAATTGTGAGAAGCAGATGAATATCTCATTACAACCCCAATAAATTCTTTTATCTATAGCGCAAAATAAAATATCGAATTTCATTTCAAAGTAACAACGGCCCTTTCATCTTGCTTTCCTTTAATAAACGAAAACTGAAGCGTGGGTCCGCTTTTCAGTTGTTAGTACGTGACCTAAGGTCGGCATGTATAATCAAAATGTCTGCCTATTGCAGTTTGTTGACTGCCTTGGGCCGAAAGAAGGGCTGCGAACCGTGAACGCACCCTTGCGTCAGTTGATCCTAAACCGCGGTACCGATCGGTCGCGAGTGACTCTTATCTAATGCTCAAATCACCAACTTTCACAAACTTGTTTTAGGATAAATATTAATTTATTGAATATTTTATTGTTTTACAATACAGTTAAGTGTTGTGTAACTGTTAAAAATAATAGTGCTAATAATATACCGCAAAATTGACTTTATTGAAAACTTTTACATCATGCTTTGACTTTTCTATGTCATATTTGACGATATAAATTACGTTTTTCGTGTCTGATAAGAAAGGTAAATTGTTTAAAGTGCACCTATGCTAATTTAAAGATTTATTACATATTAAATTCGTAATAATAATGTAAAAAGTAACAATCTCCCCTGACTGTAGCAGTTGTTTTTTTTATGAATCAAATAATAAGATATTACAAACCTACTTTACGTTAAAGTGGAACAAAAGTTGTCCATTTATATTACGAAAATCTCATGAATGCACGACGTGCTTCAGCAGTTTAGCCCTGATTTATAACACTAGTAGAGCCGGAACTTACTGTACTCTCATTAAGTTGATTTATTTCTTCATGTTTATTAGTTCGCCAAACTATTCTACGTAGGTATATAATATTCTCAACTGTTGCATTAAGAAAAAAAACAAATTGTTTAACCTTTCGAGGGCTATTAATTTCTGACGCCTAATTTACATATCTGTAAGGCAAAAATAACGTTATTTTTGCCTTACAGCTATATTATAATTCAAAAAGATTATCAAACGTACAAAACGTTTTCAAAGGTGTTAATGTTATTTTTGTCTAAACTGTACATTTCACTGTTTAATTGTGCATGTCGCCTTATTTTAAGAATTAACTTAATAGTGTTATGGTGGTATGGGTATAAATATATAAAGATATACAGGTTTAGATGAACAGTGAAAACATATTATCAATATATTTAAAAATATTTTTTTCCTCTATTAGGCTTTTTTTAAACTATTTGATACCTTGGAATTTATTTTGAAGCTTATTGTCTAACTAAGATGTATTATTTAAATTGGTATTTTTTTTAATTGGTATCATCTATCGAGTCTAACTAGTATTATCCTACCGTAGAGGAAACTTGCGTCTTACCTTGATAATCTTCATTATCATCATCAATATTTATTCTTTTAATTGGTATCATCTGTCTGACTAGCGATATCCTATCGTAGAGGAAACGTTCGTTTTACCTTGACAATCTTCATATGATGCGCGATTAAGACATACAGACTTCCGCCTTTATTTTCATAATAATGCGGTGTGGATAACGAAGAGCGTTACTTATAATTGAGACAATTAAGACATTTCTGGGTGCGCGTATCTCTAATTACAAGGTTTCGGATGACCTTGAAAGGACACAGTACAATTCAGACGTAAGTTAGCACAACATTTGTTTGGTAGGGAAGGAAGAATACAGTTTGAACACTTGAAGGTATTTGTTATATAAATTATACTTTTGCTTACTTACTTCTTAGTATGTATTCTATATTATTAAGTTATTTTGTTGAGTATGTTCGGAACTTACTTATTAATAGGTCGCTTTGACCTTTTAGAAACGATTGATGAAACGTGCGCTATCTTTTTTTTACCATTTACTTCTAGCATCGGGAATTTTAAAGCGTATGCTAGAAGGCTTTTCCTTACATACCTGTGAATGAAGTTTTATGAAAAAATTGTTTTCTATCTTTATTTTTTCCTTTATTACATAAATCGTTTTCAGTTTCTTATGCCTCTAATTTAAAAACACTAGCTATTGAAAGTCCATTGTCGGACATAGGCCTCCCTAAGAATGAGGGAATTTTGCCCAGAATTGCCGCGTTGGGCAAGCGTGCTAGCAATCGCAGAGTGCAGTTTTGCGACGCGGATGCTGCTGCCCATCCCCACCCTGTGCATTTGAGTTGCATTGTTTCGAATGGATATACATATTGCCATCTGTCGATTCTGGTACCTCAGTCGCCTATTACGTCACCTGGTACATGGGTAGACTATTCTACTCTGCCATATTTCACGATATGCCTCCAATATATCTCCACGTTCAGTAGTAAAATGCTCGCCTGCCTCAAATTAAGCGAAAAGCTTTTAATCTCATGATTAAAATGCACTGAATGTAAGACGTACGAATATGAGACTTCAGGAGCCATAATTAAATTGTTTAATTGGCAGCGTTTAAAAACCTTCCCAGTAGTCTAATGACTACGAGTATCTGCCAAGAACTTTTTCAACAGCCCCGTTATAAAAACAGTAAACGTTAATTCAATGATTAAAAGTTATTCTTAAATAAACCTAGTTTGAAACTTTCAAACATTGTAAATTATTCTGCTCAAAAGTACAAGTTAAAATCTGTTGCTTTAAATAAACCAATCTGCCAGCAACAATCAAATCCAGGACGAGAACGCAATCATAAACCGTTTCATATTAACAAAAGTGTGTTGAACAGCCGGTTTTTTATAGTAATAAAAAGAATCAGTTAAATTTTGTCAAGTTGTGACTTTATAATATTGTGTCACTTTAACCAGAAATGTCGTTCCCTCTCTTACTCTTACCGGAACACTGCTATTTGGTAATACTAAGAGCTTATAAAACCTCTATGCATTTCTCTTTTATATCTTACTTACTAACTTAAATTACTTTCCTAACATAAGGTTATTCAGTGTTGCAAAAAGTTGATCCATTAAAGGTACAATATATTTTTTTACGTTCTACTGCGAATTGTCTTTGTGGTTTTATGAAACCCTTTCGTATAACGAAGACTCTTTACCACGAGCCCTTAGCCTTTTTTCTTTATCATATTCCTCAAATATAGAAAGAAACTGTTCGCCTAAATAGTCTAAATATAACTAGCACCAGAATTGGAAGACAATTTTGTAAATATACTTTAGGCGCCGCGAAAACTTATTCAAACCTTCTTTTGTCATATCTGAATAGAAAACAGACCGAGCTAAAAGCCTCTGGGCTCTATTTTAATAGGGTTCATTTTTATAAAAATAAAACATATTATTCAGGTGCAAACCTAATTTTTAAAAGCTTTGTAGAGTAGAATTCCACTTATTTACAGTATGTATATATATCATAATAAATAATAATATTAAAATCACAACAATATTCATAAAAGAAAACAACAAAATAATTTAATAAAAGTAGGTACGTTGTATTTTTAAATTAACTTACATAATACTAACTTAAATTACATAATACTAATGCGGGCGTTAGGTACCGGTAGAGTAGTATAGTACCTTCCCCTATACCAGGTGTCGTGAGAGGCAACTAAGAAACCAAAACCGACACATGACGGCATATCTATCCAAAACATTGCAGCTTAACAGGGCGGGGATGGGCAGCAGCATCCTCGTCGTGAAAGCTGCGCTCTGCGATCGTTATCACGCTTGCCCAGCGTGGTAATTATGGGCAACATTACCTTTTTCTTAGGGAGGCCTATTCCAGCACTGAATTTATTATAAAGTCATTTTCCCATAGAACGTTCTTAATTTAAAATGGCACTGGTAGTATCCACGATATCATATGCGGGTGCGGTCTAGTTAGAAATGGCTTTTTGACTTTGTACTTGTAATTCTAATCCATATCGCTTCGCTCTTTACAATCACTAGATGAGGATCATCGCATCTATAAGACCTAAAAATTAAACAATAGTCAATTTATCGTTGGACAACTATTGTATCAGCTTTACCCATTAAACCGTTTTCTTGTCGTCATTGTATCTTTTTTTTTATATTTTAAGTGATCATTGTATTTTCAGTTGGGTCGTGAAGACATTTTATTGGTTCACTGCAAGCCGGCCCTGCCTTTTGACTATCAGTAGTAGGGGAACTAGGAGGGAATATACGTGTTAACGACGAGACTATATTTATTGGCTATGATGACCTGATTCCGTCATAAGTCACTTAAAGCATTTGTGTAACAGACATTTGACAACAGAGAAATAACGATATAACTTAAATGCATATACTTAATACCCAGACACAGAATAAACATAAATTTCGTAACATAAATATTTGTACTGAGTATCCTTTAGCGCTACCTTCTGCGCCAAAGGGCCATTGGGCCCGTTAAAATTTATGATTAAGTAAGACAAATAATAATATTGTCTTGTCAATCTGATAAAACTGCTAATTTCGCCTTTCAATACCCTCCATTTAAATATACAAACCACTGTTTTTGTAACATAGAGTTGAACTATCTCACGTCACGGAAAGTATATTTTAATGTAAATTGACTTTAAATTACCTACTATGAAACTTTCTCGACGCTTCAAAATGGGCAAGTCGTACAAGTTACAAAAGTTATTTAGCTTAAAGGAAGTGCAATTTAAAAGTAACTTTTTAATCACAGCGCTTAGGCTAATTAATTTGGACTATTAAGAGATATCAATATTATGAATTGTTTTACAGAAATTAGGTGAATGTTCGAAAATTTAATTTTGCTTCGTAAATTTTTTATAGACATTGATTTATTCAATTTTGAATGAATCAATTTAAAAAGGCTTGAATAAAAAAGTAAATTGGTTTTAAATAGTTATAGGTATAAAACGTTAAGTTTTATTATTAATCATTATGTGTAAATTTATAGATTAATTTGTGATTGAACATATGTCGATGATGAGAGGAAACATCAACGTATTAGAAAGCGATATTATCACGTTTTAATTTATAATTGCTTAAACCGTGTTAAAGCCTTATTGTGAAGCTATAAATCTAATTCTATTAAATAGAAATAAATAAAAATGTTATACAATCAAATTAAATAGAAATAAAGCAGTAATCACTAATTTACGGGTGGTCAATAGAAAACACTTATTTTATTACTTACTCCGTTAAGAAACATTACAATCGCCTCAAGATACTTGTAAACAATGAACTTTTAAATAACTTTGTTCAAGTTTAGGGAAATACCTTAAAAGTTTTTAATACTTCGCGGCAGCTTTGTTTTGTGGCAACATTAAGGTTTAAGCTCTTTTTAATAAGCAACTTCAGTAAAAAGTTAATGACAATCTGGTTTACTAATTAAGAGTTTGATGAGTGCCACTTTTTACCAGTCAAAAATATGAGTTAGCAATACATTTTGAATTAATTTTGGTTTGGAAAATTTACAAAACATATATATACGGTTTTTTGTATTATTTTGAACATTTATGCGTTTATAATTAAAATAAAGATACTTTGATAACTTATGTATGCGTATCTTTTTTCTTTTATTTCTGTTTCGACCGTCTTGCATCATCCATTTTCCAGTAGTTTTGCAATATATATGTTTTTGTAACGTATTACGATCTTGTCACTTGTTAAATTCGATTCTCACTTGTAACAATACGTAACCCAACAAAAATGTATTTTAAAAAATGATGAACATGTCTATGTTTACGTAAAGAATTTTCTAATTTTTATGGCGAAACCGTACCCTACATAAACATACAGTTAACATTACAAGTAGATATATTGCAAGCCTTCCTTTGAACCATATCTAGAAATGACGACTTTAAAAGAACCTTAGTTTTGAACGGTGAAATATGAAAAAATAATTTTCGTATGTTTCTTTACGATTAACATTTTAAAGTTTTACTTTAATTATATAAAAAATCCTACGGTGGTATAACAAGACGATGTTCAAATATCACCTAACAACAGACTTCATTTATATGATATCAATGATCCCAGAGTAAATCTGTTTCCTAAAGTGTTATTCGAGAAGTCGTTTAAATTTTTTAAGATTAGACATACCTTGTCAGCATGAGAACAATAAAAAAGTGTCGAAACTTGCGCGAGAAGTTTTGCAAGAATACATTTTTTAAGGATATAATGTACATAAAATTAAGTTAATAATAGCTTACTTTGATATAATAGATAACTTTGACATTGTGTTGATTTCAATTAAAAAACAGTTTTATTTCAATTGAAAATACTACATCTTACTTTTAACTTAAAATATTATCGTTATACCGATGCACGTTGGGATACTAACTTTTTTTAAATAAATAGCATTTAAAAATTGCATACAAATTTAAATTAACTCATATTAAATATGGTACGTTTTATTTTTTCACGCTGTAGAGAGATTACGTTTACAATATTTTCAAAGATTCGTAGTCGTGGTCAGAGCGTAAATAAAATATATTGCAATATATGCCCGCCTGTCCATATTTTTCCATTTCAGCTTTGATATTCATTGTATTATAATTAAGTATTGAAATGCATATTAGAAATGCCAAAAAAGTACAAAAGAAAAATAAAATATATAGTTAAATGTCGATTACAATTAGAATTAAAAAAATAATTAACTAGTTCCAAATAAAATTAAAGTTTTGAGTTGCTGCAGTTTACATTTAGGCGTACGAAAAATTTTTTTTAAATCAAATGTAACAGATCGTTTGTAATTAAACAATCATTTTATTTAGTTATATTAAAAAAATATAATTTTTAATTTAATTAAAAAAATTGCATTTTAATATTTACTGTACTTACATACAAATGAATTAGTATTTCTGAAAGATTTATTAAAAAGCAAATGAAATAATCGCTAGACGACTTTGGCAAAATAAGCTATACATGTCTGCACTGTAATAAAAATTATTTTGCTCAATATCACTCTCGTGTCAATCCACTGCTGGACATAGGCCTTCCTAAGAAAGGGGTAATCTGCCTATAATTGACACGCTGGGCAGGCATGGTGCCAATCGCAAAGCGCAGCTTAACGACGGAAATGCCGCTGTTTATCCCCGCTCTGTTGCACTTAATTAACGGGTGGATATATCGCCATCTGTCGGTTTTGGTACCTCAGTCACCTCTTATGACACACCTGGCACAGGGGCACTATGATTGTACTTTGAACAAGTACAATCATAGCCATTTTTTTTGTTTTTGATTTTTTTAGAGAGCTTTTACGAACTGCGCTGTTAAACTGTATTGCCGTTAATTTATTTGTTATATAAAAGATGAAAGTTCCAGTTTGTCAGGAGCGTTTTACAAAGTATTTTCTGTAATTCATGAGTCTTTTTCCCACACAGAATTGTACTTTTAAATTCGCAGGAGATAAACCTACCTACCTAACCTACAAATAATATAATAAAATAAATTAACATAACATCTTTACATTGATCTGACCACGAAGTAATGTAAATACAGACATAAGAGGTACTTAAATTCATTTATTCAACACCCTGATCCAGAACAAACAGATTTTTTCTTGTCCTTGGTGGGGAAGATAAAAACACAAATCAATAAAGTTGCCATCATGTGGACCGTGCGCTTGTTCGCCTCCTTTGTGGTATAAAAAATAATCCTAAATAAAAATAGTGAGTTTTGGCATATAAAACTAATATATTCAACGTCGTTTGTTTTACCGCGCATATTATGTTCTCCTAACGATGATTTATTTCAAGAATAGAATACTGATGCACTTGCATAATTCGAAGTTACAAATGATATTTTCCTCGCCGCAATAGGAATGAGGAGGTTCGTAACAGAACCAAAGTTACAGACATTGCCTGGTGGTTGAGTAAATTAAAGTGGCTGTGGGCAGGGCATTTAGTACGCAAAACCGATGGCCGATGGAGTCGTAAGGTTCTGGAATGGAGAACACATACCGGCAAGCGCAGCGTGAGGCGTCCATCCAAAAGATGGACAGAAGATCTGACTAAAACCGCAGGATCGCCTATGTCCAGCAGTGGACGTCTTAGTAGTAATAGTAATGATAACAAATAAACCTTCCGTTTATACTCTTGAGACAAATAGAGTTTGATTATAAACTAGATATAATCATATACATATTGTATAATCATTCAAGCTAGATATTTCATATGAAATCTTCGTTCATTATCACCATTATAGCAGTCGTAGAATATCCAATGCTGGACTTAGACCTTCCTAAGAAAGTGGGAATTTTGCCCATAATTGCCGCACTAGGCAGGCGTGATGGCAATAACAGGGTAAAGCTTTGCGACGAAAATTTTGCTGCTCATCCCCGCTCTATTTCATATGAGCTACTCTGTTTTGGGTGGATATAGCGCTATCTGTCAGTTTCAGTACTTCAGTTGCTTCTTAAGTCATGATAGGATGTACTACTGTTACTATTTACCGTATTTTCATTTTACAAGTGTCATTGATTTGTTCAGATATTTTGGCTCGTGAAATTAAACTAGTTTGTTTGCCCTTACCAGTAGTCATACGCTTGGCTAAGGTTATAAAGAGTATTAAAAAACATCCTGGTTCTCGTTTTTGTATATATCTGCAGAAAAAAATGAACACACAAGCGTAACAAGTTACTATTCAGTCTGCTTGAATAACACCAAAACACAATAATACTCTATGCATTCAAACAACCCTTTGATGTTAGTACATTCATGATAACTGTGGAAACAGATATTTATCTAAATTAAGCCCCTTTATATACTCGTGCTGTCCTTATGACGTGATTACGAAGCAGAGCAGGTTCGCAATGCCTTCTCGATGTGGAACTTGTTAATAAGTTTCTAACTTCGGCGAAATATGAAGTTCTTCGCTCACTTTTATTTTACTTCTCCGGTAGCCTGTTCAAGTAGCTTATCCGTTACGCAAGAAGGTAACAAGCTATTCATGGCATTCAGTACAGAATCATCATTAACAGCCTCTTAAATGAATAATAATTACATAGGTCACACCTACAACGTACTTTGAATTAATTTAATAAATATATTACTCGTGGACTAGACTGGATTGCTTTCTTGATTAAAAGGCAAGAAGCCCCTAGAACTGAATCCACACGTAAGACAAAAGTCATTAAAAATACGTAAAATTGTAACAAATCAACAGGCAACAAATTCATATTCGGTATCACGATATATTTATTTATTAAAGTTGTACTTAGAAGATATCATCATCATCATCATACCAGCCATTTCAAGTCCACTGCTGAACATAGGCCTCTCAAAAAAAAAGAAAATTTTGCCCATAATTGCTGCGCTGGGCAAGCGTGTTGGCAATCGCAGAGCACAGGTTTCACCTTTTACGACACCTGGTACAGGGGAGGTACTTTTCTACTCTGCCGGTATCTCACGGTATGAGATATGAGGTGTGCTTTTTCTTATATTTTACGCCTAGACAAACTAGTTTTACTTTCTAAGTACATTAAAACACGGTTTTATTTTATTTTTGTTTCTCGTTAACTTTACGTCATCATAAGAAAATAATTTGATTAATACTTCTTAAGATCGAATTGTGTGCACCTACGCGAAATATTAATTGAATTACTACGAACTATTAAAGGTACTTCGTACTAACTATAAACTAAATTTATATATTGTGAGACTTGAATTAACCCAATTAAATGCTGAATCCTAATATCATTTACCGAGCCTAAATACCAAGAGAAAAAAATAAATCAATGAAATTTTCCTGATGACCCAAACAATATAACACTAAGGCGAAAGATGCAAATCCTTTCATAGGGCGAACTGCAAAAAAATGTTTTCTGTAAAGATATATCTATATGTTACGTATCATTCATCATTGTCATTCGATTTGAAATGTGTGTATTCCGCAAGATATTCAACCGTGGCATTGACTAGGCGTTATCTGGGCACCCTTTTCTTCTTGGTCGTTCAATCTTCATTGAGATTTGTGATAGTCTTCGATGACTATCATTTGTTTTGTAAATTATCGCAGTCTATAGTAATTCACATCACTGTGTGGTGTTTGGAAAGTCAACTGTCAAAGACATACTTGTTGTCTCTTTTAGTTTCTTTCTTAAGCAGGTTATTTCGCAATGGTAGAAAACTTTACCATGTATCCCATCTTTTCCTTTCTTTTTTAACGCGACTGGCAAGTTATAACGATCTCTTTCTGAGCAAATCATTCAAACTCTTTTTTTCTTAAAAGACAATTTTCTTTCTTACCTTAATCCTGCTCAACTGAACACAGATACTGTCTAAAAATACAAAGGGACATATTATTTAAAACGATTTATCAGTCATTGACGGTCCGTGCAGTGGTTGAGACGCAGGGATTCCTGGTTCTATTCTACATGACATAATATATATATCGGATCTCCGTTTTATATGACTTCCCGATCACAAGAGGATTCGTTATTTTAAGTCGTAAAATATTTATTTAATTACGAAATTAATTATAGTTTTTATATACTAGTTTTACTCGTGGAAATCGTGAATTAATCTAGGTGATACCCATTTTTCATAAAAAATAACAAGTTCAGAAACGGTTATATTTTATGTTATTCTATTAACAGTTACAATTCTTGAGATACGCTCATTCATGCAGCGTTTAATAACTTATACTTTAGTAAATCAATATATTTTTTATTATTTTAACCATTGGTAAATTATAATAAAACGTATTTTCTTGTACCAAAATGCATTATGTGACTACTTTATTAATGGACTTTTTGTTACTTTATTAAAATCTGAATCTTGTAAAAAATGAAAGAGAAACTTATCCTTTGTAAAAAAATCGTAGCTACGTGACTTTTGTAGCAATTCTCATATTTATAAGACATTTTTATAAAATGAAATTATATAAACGAAATCAAAGATATTTTATGCTACTTTTCTATAATTACTTATAGTGGTTGATACATCGACCTGTTTGTTTATTTGTGTGTTGAATAGTTGCATTATCTTAGCAGCAATTATATACCTAATTGTATAAGTACAGAATTTCAAGCCCTGTAATTTATCTAAATCAAATATGTTTTTATATTTTAAAGAGTTTATAAGTAGATTACTGGAGGTTTAATTATAATAAAAGGAACATAAATGTCCGTTTCAAAGTGACCCTGTAACCCTAAGACTGAGCTTTTTATGTGGCGGCCACTCACATAATGATACATTGGAAAGACCTGCATAAACACGCATGTGTGTTAACAGACCTTTGCGGTAAACACAACCTATAAAATAAGTCAAAGGAATTTATTGAATTCGGATTGAACCGATGGCGCATATGGTAATAATTATATCCTATGCGCCAAGGGTCAGGTTCGATCCCCATCCATGACAACCATTTATGAGGATGTTTGTGTTTGTTGAGTGTCTGGGTATTAATTAGATTATGAATATTAAAAATATGATTATTTTGATGTCTGATGATAACACAAGTGCTTTAAACGACTTACCTTGGAGCCAGGTCAATGTTTGGGGATGTGTGAATATTATAATATAATTATTTCTTATGACATACTACGGTGCTATTATGCGTGTGTACTTATTCTCCGGTAGCCAGGCACATGTTGCGTCAGTAGTTGCCAAGTGTGTGGGATGATTTTCATTTTAGCAACTATAGATATAGATTAGTTTAATTACCACACATGTTCAAAAAGCTTTTATGCGTCTTAAAGCTGAAAGGAACAGTTGTAAGAAAATGTAATCTCAACAATCAATAAGAAATATTATTGGAAACAGTAAAAGGCCGTTTCTTTTTATAAATAAATAACAAAATTGAAGAATATCGGAAGGCTTGACGATGTGAACAAGTCCTTGTCAATTGGTGGCATGATTATAATATGGCAAAGGCATATTGGTCCCATATTGTGCTACAGTATCTTGAAAGCATGCTTGAAAGTCGGACAATCTATTCTGTGTCCCACAATTTGTCAATTTAACGCTCGTTTTAAATTCCATTCAATCATTACAATTTCATTCTGCTCAATTATTACTACTATTATCTAACTAATCTTTAAGATGATTTTCCACGAAAATAACAAAATACGAGATCTGTTTTCTTTCTACGTAGCAACTTAAGTTCATAGCGTAGTTTACACTTGTCCTTAAAACTTCCAATTTATTATAGTACCAGAAGGTTGCTAAAATATAATTGCTCTGGATCTCAATTAAAAATGAAGATGGTTTTAGATCAAGAATCTATGTTCATTTTAATTACTATATAATATCTCAATGGAATAAGTGTATTAATATGATATTAAGAAATAATATATGCGAACAAAAGCCTCTAAAGTGTTGGGGCTTTCAAAAGTTTATCGAATTATACAGAAAATCGTATATAATTGTATTTATTTTTGAATTCAATCAATTATTTCAACGGAGCGCCTTAAACGAATTATGTATTTGAAATTTTGTTTATCTATAAATACATTCTAGATAACAGAGGCTGGTTTGAAGTGTTACCAGAGGTATCAGTGGAATGAGTAATTCTTTATAATACAACAATGAGTGAGTGAAGTAAAACAAAAAAACAGCAGTGAAAATGATAGTTACTGTTACCAGTTAGTGTACTGTGCTGCGATGGACTCTGATTTGGATATTCAAAACTTCTTCAACTGCACGCAGCAAATACTGAGCAGGGAGAAGTGGGCTCACCTCAATGTGACTCAACTTCTGGACCTGCTGCCAAATCAGCTCGTTGAGGACATTGATCTCAAGTAAGTTATTTTTAAGATAAGCCCTAAAATAGAAATTGCGAATAATGGAATAAAATGCTATAAGAGGGTTATTTCATGCCTGGACTTAAAAGTTTAGCCTATTAATAGAACATATTTTTCATTGCGTCAGATAAAATAGTTTATTTTTCGTGGTTATATTTGGCCTATTTATTTAATTAATAAAATGATAGTTTGTCTATAAAAGAGGATATACATACCTCAAATGCTTGTTTTTTCATTTTTTAATAACAAAAACTATATAAAGAAAATATCTATTTGCGACGAGGTCACCAATTGAACAGTTATTAACTAATTATTATTTCCAGTCTGTATATGTTTGGTATCCTGAAAATCAGGATACCAAATTATATTTTTTTATATATTTTATTCATATCATTTTCAATTATATAATTATATTTCAATTATATATTATATTCATATCATGAAGGGTGATATTGTTTCTAATTGTACTTGTGAAACCATTCTTTGTTCTTAACTTACAAATAGTGGTAAAGACTAGATCATTAAAAACCTGTATAGATACCAATCTCAATACATTCCCCTTCAAATCATACATATATATATTTACAATTTTAAAGTTTCAAATATATAATACATTAGACGGGCCCGATAGCTCAGATAATAGTGATCTTATCCTGTACGCCAAAGGACATGAGTTCTAAATATATGTAGTTAAGTAGTACTACTTTGTGATTTCTCTGTTATCTGATGTCCGTAACACAAGTGCTTTAAGCGACTTATCACAGAGTCAGGTCAATCAATTTATGAGATGTTGTGAATTTATTCATACCAAGATAATTTACCTTGATAAGTGAGGATGTTTTCCTATTAGATTACTTTTTTCATTATTTGAAGCGTTGTAAAAATTATAACTATTTTTAAAGTAGTCTCATATCATATTTTTTCATATATATCTAATTGTATATGCAGCGCATGTCTTTAAAAATTCAAATTTTAATTACACATTTTAATTTATATATTAATTACTACAATTTATTACATTATATTTTTTTCTTGACAAGTATTTTGTTGTACCAGCAGTCTATGACATTTTTCTTTAGAATTTTTTGTATTTTTTAGGTATTGAAGGCTACTAATATTATAATGAATTCGGCATAAGCAAAATCATCTGCGATAATATGTTATTGTGCATCAGATCTTAAAGAAAAATTATATTTTTTTATGACTATAATAAATTTAAGAGAAGCAATCACAGTGTACTAAAGCGTAAAAGTCAATTGTACCAACCCTCAAAATATTTAGTTTAAACTTACTAACATATATCCTTAACATTTATTTATTATCTATAATGATCGCAATGTGGTAGATAGTAGCTGGCTTAAAAAATATCTGGTCAGGTTTATTCATAGATAGGTAATTGCTAGCAGCTGCACCCCCATCAGTGTGATAGCATCAAGATAGCCCTGATGCTATCACGGATAATATCACTATCTCTTAATTGCCCTCACCACAATTCCTATATACTAATTAGCCTATATTCTACATGAGATAGACCTCATACAAAAGGTCTGCCGCGATGGTATCTCACGCTCACCTATTTCTACCGCCAAATAGTAGTGATCGCATTGCTGCGTTCCGGTCTGAAGGGGGAGACAATGAATTTACTCAGTAATTTGGCATAATATTCTCAAGTCACAAAGATGGCAACGCGTTAGTGATATCCTTGCAATAATACAAGGGGCTCTAGCCAGACTCGAAGCAGAATTTCGCACCGGCTGACGATTGCGCGATATTCTGAGTTTGAGTTCGTGCTCTACTTACAGTTCTCTCAAACGGCGGACAGTGAAACTACATACTAAGTCGTAATTCAAAACACGTCGCAGTATAATAACATAGACGTGTAGTGGCACTAAATATATCAGCAGTCATAATCATCATCATACCAGCCTTCAGAAGTCCATTGCTGGACATAGGCCTCCCCTGAAATGGGGAAATTTTCCCGTATTAGCAATCGCAGAGCGCAGCTTTTGCGACGGGGATGCTGCTGCCCATCTCCATCCCCAATCTGCCAATCCCCTGTGCATTTGTGCTGTACTGTTACGGATGGATATCTGTCGGTTCTGGTACCTTAGTCGCATTTTACGACACCTGATTTATCGAATTTAGAAATCTTGGCGTAAGTCGACCAGAGGTCTTGCAACTGATGTATATAAAAAAAACCGAAATACACTGTTAAACAAATAATCCGTCAAAAAAAGAAACCATGATGCCAGGATGAGTAGAATTCATTTTTAAACCAGACTAAGAATTTTAAGAATAAAGGATTGTTAAGAAACCGGTTAAGAAATCTTTTCTGAATATAAAAAAAGCTGAAATGGTTTATAAAAATGGGTGATAACAATTTTATAGATCTAATGCTTTATTTAACTTTCCTTTTGTAACAATCACATTAAACGAAATAAAAAATCAAACTTTAAGATCTCGATGTGACATTCTAAAAAATGATTTTCTCGATATGACATTGTATAAAAATTTTTTTTCAGAAATTAGCTAAATGCAAGTGTGACTAATTTTTTTGACAAATAAAACAAACGAAATAAATGTTTAGAATAGAGTTAATATTTATAAAGTTCGTTCACTATTATGCACTGGAAAACACAATCATAAGACTTATGAAATATCAATTGTATCAGTAGAGTTCTGAAATAAAGCAACCATTAATTACACTGAAACTTTCGCTGTTCCAATCGCATACTTATTTTATCGTTCAATATAACAATTATTATTGGAGTCAGTAAATCTAAAAGTGTTATAAAACTGTCTGTTATTAAGTATGATATTACTTTTTATATTAAACTTTTTATTAAACTTTTAACTTTTATCGTAAATAAAAGCCGCTTGAAAATCTTTTGATGATGTTGAACATCTATAAGTTTTTCAAGCTACAAACATTGACGATCAAGCATTAAGTCCATGGCGTATATACACGAGTATTTGGGTCAACTCTATTTCTATACAACCTATTTGATTTTAGCTATGCTTATGCTTCACTGCCATCCTTTGTGTCTAATGACAGTAATATGAAACTTTTATACGCGTCATGTTTTTTGTGTTCCCAGGAACAATCACGTCAAATTGTTTGTTGTTGTTTACCGAAACAATGTTTACACAGAGAGCTGTCAACTGGGTTGGATTATTTTCAAAACAAATGAATAGTGGATATTTTTGTCCGCACTAAATCTGATTTATTTTGTTCTGCACGCGATGTCTTAACGTATGTTATCTTTCGTGCGATTAAACCGTTTTTTTTGTAACTTATACTACTAAAATGATGTGCGTACTATTTTACTTGGACAGTTTCGTTTATTCGTTTCAGTTGTACAATACAAATTATGACATCCTGCGCCTTGTTGTTATATCTCGCTCAAGCTTATGTCCGGAATATCCTGGGATAAGTGTCGTGACAGCTTAACTCTTGGGTCTTTCATCAAGCTACCATTTCCTACCTACATCAACCTATACCTTTCGATCTCCTCGGTCGACGCTAAACTTCCATCTTCTCTCTTAGCTTAGTCATTAGACTTTGTCCAATTGACATATTTCTTGCCACCTTAGAGTCTTTGTTGCGCCCAAACTAATAAAATATAATCAGTATTAAAGAGACAGATGTCGTGTCACGTGTACGCGTCGCTGGAAGACTGCAGTCTCATCGAGCGTCGTTTGGCCATGAGATCACCGGGGAGATTTTGAAGTTTGCTTGAACGGCGGTGTCTAATGAACTTAGAACCCACCGTCTGGAGAATTTATATGAGACGCGATATGTACCCGAGTAATTTGGAATGTAGACTTTATCAGGCGGGACCTTTCATTTCTATCATGACTATTCTATGTACTTCTTACCACTCTAAGGTTGCTACCAGATCCTGCGGGTCATGGAAACTTCATTGAATATTCGTGTCTTGTTCGTCAGGATGATGTCTATCAAATTTTTTATGGAACCATCGGGACTAATCTAAGTCCATTTCCGGTACTAACTGGGAAAAAGGTACATCATAAAAATCCGTTTTTCTCGAGAAAGTCATGGAGCTTCTGTCCCCTGGGGTTCCGTTGACCGTATCCAAAATATTTTACTCTCAGTTCATTACCGTAATTTCTGCATAACTTCGCTTTTAAGCCCGCTACAACAACAGTAAAGTCGGTCTTGTACAGATCGTATATTATATATCTATTCTATATGCCGTGAGATACCGGCAGAGTAGAATAGTACCTCCACCTGTACCAGGTATCGTAAAAGGCAACTGATGAGCCTGAACCGACAGATGACTATATATCCATCCGAAACAATGCAGCTCAAATGCACAGGGCGTAGATGGGCCGCAGTATCCCCGTCGCGAAAGCAGCGCTCTGCGATTGCCAACACGCTTGCCCAGCGCGGCAAATATAAGCAAATTTCATCTTTTTTTGGGGAGGCCTGTGTCCAGCAGTGGACTTTCAATAACTGGTATGTTGATGATGATTCGCGACGGGGATACTACTGCCCATGCCTACCTTTTGTATTTGAGTTACACTAGTTTGCAAAGCAAACAAACCTCACGACACAACCAAAAAACAATCTCTCAGTTTTCAAATGCTTAGTATGTGGTTTCAAAAAAACCATCTGTTTCTGCTACACACTACAGATAAGCGCAAGAACACGCAAATTCGACATTAGCAAGTACAGACAACTAATGGGAAGGACCCGGAGTCCTTTGGTCCTAATTCAAATATGACCGCCTAATTTAAAATTGTTTTAGGGTACAAGGTAACCTGTTTTCTACCCACTTTTAGCTAAAGGAAAATGTAAAACAAAATCTTTATACATAAAAGAAATCCTTCTAATGCTTAAAATGAGAGTCGTAAGAAAATGCTTGTATCTTTACATATATACTTTCACTTATATATTCTAAATAGTTTGTACATGTAATTTTAATAAATATAAACATTACCTACGTGTTTATATGCCAATTTTACAGAATACAATTATAATTTATGTTCAAGTTTTTCTTTAACAGTTTTATTTTACCAAATATTCCTAAATACATATTATGGATGGTAACAATGTTTCCGAATAAATGGTTATAAAGAAAATACCATGAAATGCCATGAAGCACCACCACCTGATGGCTGAAAGTACCGCGAAAATGTGGGTCATTGCATGAGTGCCGATTGACTTGGCTTTAGGGAACTTGGGACGATGTACACAAGTACATCGAGATGTGAGCATTCCTTACAGCTCCGGCACCTCCTTGGATAGAGACGCAATCAGCTATCCGGTGTCTTATACATAGATTTATATCGTGTATAGAATTATAATTTTACAGGCCAGATGGCGCAGAGGAGTGATCCTATCTTGTACGCCAAGGGTCGTGGGTTCGATCTCTACACAAGTCAAATATTTATATGATGATATTTGGGTTTGTCCTATGCCTGGGTGTTAAAAACATGTATTTAAGTATTATATTTGTGATTCATCTATTGTCTGATGTCCGTAAGTGCTTTCAGCAACTTATCACAGAATCAGATCAATGTGTAAGATGTTGTATGAATATTATATATCGTTAAAAACCACAATGAAAATCTCTTTTTCGTCGAAAATATTCTACTGTAATGGAATAGTTAAGATTCGTATAACATTGGAAAATAAGGGAAACTGAAGATTACACTGCGAAACGTTTAATAATACTATGGAATCTTACACCAATGCGTGAGACGAGCCTAGCATTTTGATGCGTCACTGTGTTTGAGTTAGTATTGTAATGTGGTGGTAAAATGGAATCTTCAATATGTTACGTGGTGATTCTCGTAGATCAGTGAAACATTATTGTAATGCAGTATTAAGTAACAAACTAGCTGACCCAACAAGCGTTATCCTGCCTCAAATATGAATATTGAATTCGAATTAGCCTACTTAAAAAATAATATAAGCCCCACCGTTGCCGATGAAATTCCTTCCTTCTTCGCTTCACTTCCTATTCAACGTTGCCTATCGTCAAACGCATGACAGTTGTGTCTAACTGCTTAAGATTACTTTAAAAAAGTTTATATAACCGTTATCTTTACTTATTATTTTTAATTACCCAAGCAAATTTTATTATTTTTCGTCTTTTATCCTCCTTTTAATAATAACAAACTAAACAAAAATAGTTGAATCGGTCCAAACAAACTAAAAAAAAAAATGTTTGTTTAATCGGTACAATCGGTTTAACTATTTGATATTATAATAGTAAAAATATTAATAATAAATTAAGATACCAAATACTAAAAATGTCAATAAAAATTACTTAAGTTAGATGCTATTTCATTAACACCTGTGATTTTAATGCAGTTATATTTAAAGGAGTGTAGTGTAATAATTGTTATTAACCTATTTAAATGATCAATCCGTTCAATGTTCCGTTAAGAATAGTAAACATGCTAACTGAACATTGGACAATGTATTTAAAATTATGCAAGAAAATTGGCTTGGTAATTTGCATATTGACAGAAAGCGGTGGGGTCTGTATTTGGCAGTCTAAATTGTTTTTCCGCTCGAAGTGCCTGTTTTATAGACTGAATTACCGCCTATTTGCAAATATTAAGCCTATTTGCACGATGTGCTTAAAAAGAATTGAGCTTAAATAGAGCATAATAGAAGTTTTATTTCTAGACTTAAATAATTTACGAACCCTTTTTATGTCTTTCTGGAATTAATCACTTTTTTGCATCTCTTGTCGATGAAATCATCTAGCTCTTTTGAAACCCTTCTTATGCTACCGGCAACAACAAAAAAGCTGTACCAAATCTATAAATAACCTTTATCTATCTTGACCCATTCAAGTCTTAACGGATTTTATTTATTTTATCCTATTTATTTATACCCAAAAATATATATTACGGTTTACGTCTGACTCCGAATGACCCTCCCCCTTATTTTGGTAACAGCCATTTGTAAAGGATTAAATTAATCCTGTTATATGGGACTACCAAATATTTCACGCCGATTGCCAGCCTTTCTGACCGAATTGAAATTCTTCCTTAGAACGTATTGTTACAATTGATAGATTTTTATTATATCCCATTATTACAGAACTGTCTTCCTGTCCACTATTTGCGAGGATTTATCTTTTTGTAGCGTCCTGCTCAAATTCGCAATAAAATTGGTAGTTGAGCATGCATAACATAACATATAAATAGGCTTTCATATTAAAAAAATCAGTATTAAAGTATGAATTTGATTTTTTATCATTTCAGATTTTTTGTTACCTATCACATGTATCTATTTACGATGTACCTTGGCGTAATGTTATAAAGTAAAAGAAACCGTATGTTTTTTCCTGCCTTTGTTAATGTAGATATGCATAAGCCATTGGTATGTCAAGCAATTTCAAAACATTTATTAGACCCTCATTTATCACTTATGTATTGCATTTACATATCGGTAACCGAAACAGATTTTAACATAAAGATTAAAGCAATTTGTACTCGCTCTAGTGTAAATTCGCTGGTTCGCATACAACGTTTAAACATCGAAATGAGGGCTTCAACCTCGAGAACCGATTTCCGACGTCTTCCAAAACTATGACAACATACACATTTACATTTATATAAATGTTATACTTCAAAAAAATTGTTTTCATGTAACAAGCATGGTATCAAAATGAAAATAGATGTAAAATGATAATATAGGAACTATTTGAACTACATGTAAGTGAACGCGCCGTTAGAAAAAATGTATTTAACTATAACACAAGCACATGATTCAGTATAGGTAATACTGTAAACATCATTACAAACATTAGAAGTCCACTGCTGGACATAGGTCTCCCCAAGAATAGGGGAATTTCGCCCTTAATTGCTACGCTGGGCAAGCGTGTTGGCAATCGCAGGGCGCAGCTTTCGCGACGGGGACGCTGCAGCCCATCTGTATACACTGTCTCGGATGGATATACCGCCGTCTGTCGGTTCTGGTACCTCAGTCACCTCTTACGACGCTGGTACAGGGGGATGTACTATTCTACTATTAACCGGTACCTCATAGCTTAGTAATACCTACTTAATAAAAGACATGTTTCAAACTTCAGTTTCGCGGTAAGATGACGAATGGACATAAAATATTTTAAGAATTTTTCCAATTCTACCGATATTAATCTTCGACAATAAAGACAGGCTGTCGTGTAAAGCGGATATTTGATTTTGAACTTTTGAATTAGTCTATAAATCGTAGGACCTACAAGAAGAGAAGCCATGATTATATTCTTTTAACTTAAGCGATTTTTTTGTATTCTATCACTATATCACGTAATGTGGAAACATTTCCAAAACCACTTATTTTCTAGGGATCAATAACTGAGGTTTCACCCTATATTTCACCAAGATCTGTGCACTGGTTAAGCCGTATATGCGAAACAAACAGACTGACATAAAGTTATAACATTAGTAGAAAATAGTTGATATATAATAGTAAACTTAATTATGTAAATATTTAAAAAGAAAGACTTTTTATGTAATCTAAAATTATTGATTACATTCCTTAGCTTTTGTCATAGCTTCCTCCTAATAAACTCTTTAATTGGATCGTCTATTAAATAACTGTCTTCGTTTTATTTTCGGTTTGCGTATCATATTTTCCATTACCGTTGTCTTCTCGGCTGGCTTCCTATTCGCGAATTTCGCGAATTTTGCAAACTTCGAGTTCTAACCATACTATTTTCAATACTTTTTGATCCGTACGCACCAACTTACTTAAAGGACAGATTCTAATTTCTATCTTCCTCTCACGAACGTAATCTCCGTTCTTCTAATACTCTCTCGCTCGTAACT
>JACJUM010001610.1:9252086-9364741 GCA_020976665.1 Heortia vitessoides | reverse complement strand
TATATCATATGTATTTATTGCGTTTATTTATACAAATATGTATGTCACGTTTATCTATTTTGTATATATATTGCCTGCACCACTATATTTTTTTTCTGTTTCGTGTAATGGTTGACTGGAAGATAATGCTAACTGGTATTAAGTCCACCGTTTGTACATTTTGTGCAATAAAGTTAAATAAATAAGCTGTTTTAAGTATTATCTAATATTATAAGCACACAATTTCACCGACTGTGACGGCGTCGTGCAATCGATTCAAGACATGGTCGTACCCTTCTCAGTATTTAGTACGAGTTCTGAATAAGATTAGTCTTCCTCAACTAAGTGAACTAGTTAGTTACGCTTCAAAATTAAGTTCTGTTAACATTACTAGTACATAAGTATGACTTATTTTGAAATTTTGACAGAGTATTAATTTATTGGGATAGTGGCAAAGTAGAATAGGATCTCACCTTATACTTATACCAGGTTGTCGTAAAAGCGTTTAAGATACCGGAACCGACAGATGACGGACTATTCACCGAAAACAGCGTAAGTCTAATTCAACTAGACAGGTAGGAACATTCACAAAACTACGCTCTGCGATTGTCACCACACCCTTTCTTTTTAAGGCCTATGTCCTGCTGTAGGTGTGAAACGGCAGCTATGATTATGATGATGATCTATATTATTGAGGACTTATTTATTTATTTCTAGGAAATCATAGACAACAACCAAATAATAAGCTATCATCATCATCATATTAGCCGTAGTCTATTGGATATAGAAATCATTGGTAGAGATTTACTAAAAAATACCCTTTTGATACAGTTCGTAATTTAATTTTTTTGTAGATTTTAACGAACATCATTTACTCTAGACAATATATCTCAATTAAAGGTCATCTGCATTAGTTCCTCACTCTCACCTATTGCTATAACTGTACAGTATTGTTGTGTTCTGGTATAAAGAGAGAAGAGAATCAGTAAAAATACTGGGTAATGTGGCTTAATATATTTAAGTTACAAGGTCAAAAACGCGCTACCATAATACGAGCATCTAAAGGCTCCGGACCGTAAGCTTGATTGTTGACAGTTTAATAAACATTATATATTAAAACATTTCTTTATGTACTGCATTTAGGTACCCGAAACTGAGACAGATTTTAATATCAAGATTGAAGCAATCTATAACGCGTTATATGAGGCACGTATTTATATCCACTCAAGTGTAAATTCCTCAGTTGGTACTCGTCAAATTTAATATAAGGATATTTGTTTTTAACTTAGAAATGATCTTTTACAGGGAAGAGTATAAAAAGACAGGTTGAAGCATTATTTTTTAATAAATAAGTTATAAATAACTATTGAACTTAATCTGAAATATGAGCTACCTACTGCCATATTTTGATGTAAAATAACAATTATATAAACAAAATAAACTAATAACTAGAAACCTTGGCTTAAATTAAAATAAAGCGCAATAAAATGTCCAGCGTGTTCAGGCCTCCTACGACGGAAAGTGTTTTTCCACTTAGCGGCCCAGAGCATATGACGACACTATGACGAGTTTGGCCACATATTTCTTACAATTTTTTTTATATATATAAAATTGTAATTATAATATAATATATATATAAATTTATTGTATATATATAAAATTGATTATTAAATACAGATATTTTTATAAATCTGGCAGACGGACGCCAGGTATCACTAGCGCTTCGCCCACATGGTGACCTGTTATCAAGGCAGACAATGTATTTGTTTTTCAAGTTCAAAGTCATATTCAAAGATTAATATAATATACAATTAAATAGGTCTATCATAGGCACCTTAAAATCATCAAAAAAAATGGATTATAGATTTGCTAAACATAATTTTACACAAATGACCGATGACCTTAAACAAATAAGTTATTGAGTGTCCTTATTTAAAACTAGTCTACCAGCACCAGACGGGTCTTAGTTTAACTAAGTTTATAGCAGATTTATTTCGCGAGCCACCAGAAAAGAACCTGCAAGAAAAAACAATATAACATGATGGTCCTAATAACACCTAATATTAGGTATTATTGGTACCCATACCTACGTCGGCGCTACCTATCCGTTGTCTTAATAGTAGATGTTAGAGCAATTCAATCCCAAGCAGTTTGATCATTAATATAATCTTTCACAATAAGTTTATCTTTTACGCAAATTATCTGAATGAATATTTGTAATTCTGATTTGATTATAAAATTTTTAGAGCCCTAGCAATTGGCACTGCAAGCTTATACCTATTTCTAATGTCACTATTTTTCTAAAAACCTCTTTCTGAAAAATTTGTATTTTTATGAACATAAATAATATTTTCATAGACATATTGGCTGTACAGTCATTATTTTAATTTCTTTGAATTTTTGTCCTGAGGATTCCTGCTGTGTAATCTTATAAATTTATATAAAATATTATAAAATATTTATATATAACCCTTTTCTGTAGAACAAAAATAACATTATGTCAGGATTACCCAAAACTAGAATACTATTTGTCATAACGTTGTGAAAATATCTGAAATAAACTAGCCGAGCAGTTTCTAGGTTTGTTAATTGTAGGATTTTGTGTACTGCAAAAGCCGCAGAACTAAGTATATCCGAGAGATTCACTATATAAGGTATCCTAAATATAGTGCATGTAGTACGAATATATCTCATATGATAAAGATACATCTGGGTTTTCATAAATATTGCCGACGATAGTTCTATTACGGACTATATTGGACCATCGATAAAATTAAATACTCGGGCTATAAAATAAAACACTGTTTAGCACTCGAAACATTGAATAGGGGTGGCATCATTTATCATCGGCATGCGTTTACATTGGTAAGTGTTTCAGATTTTCATGTATCTAGCTCAATGTTATATTTCACAAAATTCATTGAAATGATTAATCGATGTAACCGAATTATATTGTGCTTTGTGTATTAGTAATAATGCTATGTTAATGACTCTGTTTTGTATAATTCTCATACACACTTATATTTCGTATACCGTCTTTAATCTATAACTTGTTGTTGTTTTTTATACTTATATGACTTAACATCCCAGTTTGAAATACTAAATACACAAATAAATAATAATAAATGATTGTTCTAGTCATAATTAAAGTATTATAATATTTCATTGCGTTACATAAACTTCCAGTCGTAACGCAAGGAAATAGTTCAATGATCAACCTAATTATTTATGTACTCGTTAGGCAAATTTGTATGAACTCTGTCGTTTAATCACTGCTCACGGCAGTTGTTAATTCGCAACTAGGTCATATATGTCATAAATTTCAAATAAATCTGTCTGGTAAATCTATGCAAATTGGCTATATCGCTGTATGCAATTATCCTATTATTATGATGAATTTTATTACAAATCTGAATCTAGAAAATCTAGCATAATATTTAATTATTATATAAACTAAAAGTGCATTTCTTTTAAAGAAAACAACAATTTAATGTATGCTCAGTTTTAGTCATCTTCAACATAAATATAAAAACTTGCCATATATCACGTTTCTCCTGGTGACATAAATCTCCTACGATCTTGCTACAGATTTTCGTAGCTATAAATACCTGACATTTTATTCTATTTTATTACATTTAGAAGAAGGAACTGTTATGTTATTTTTATGACCGACATTTTGTCTACTTTCCTCGTATTGTTGTATATCTGTCAAAAATATATCTAACTAACCTTTCTCAATATCTGGATTGTAAAGTCACAAAAACAAAACAGTATTTAACCCCTATTCTTACTGCTTGTTTGTCATATAAAAATATTTATATGACAAACAATATATTATTTCCTCTTTTCATTAAACAAAAAAATTTCGTTGTTTCAATAATTTCTGTCGACCGGTTTCTCTCACGTTACATAATCTCTTAATACTTTATAACTTACTTACAGGCAGCACCCCGCGGTTTTACCTACGTTAAGTTGTAGAATTTTTATACTATATTTCTCAGATGTTTCATGACTTTCAATGAAGAACCTTTACACGGAATTTCCCTACTAACTTGGCACCCCTATTTTATACCCTTAGAGGATGAATTTTCAAAAATCTTTTGTAGGTGCTCCCCAACGTTATAAAAGGAACACTTTGCACAATTCAAGTTTTTATCCCTGTTAGTCTTGTGTAGATTCAGCCATTCAGTCAGATTCTCCTTTTATATATAAAGATATCTACTACTTGTGAGATTTTACAATAAAATCCCAAGAAGGAAACAGCTTTGCCTTTGAATAAATTCAAGAAATATGTTAAAAATATACTTTTCTCCAAAGCTTACTATTGCGTTAAATATTATGTCAATGTCAAAACTGCTTGAGATTGAACTGCATTAACTATTAGCTTTAAGACAATATTTTGTTAGCGCCGACGCCGCCTGTGGTTTTATTAGCACCAACTACTACATAGGTGGTGTTAGTAGAACCTTTATCACTACCAGTTTTTCTTATACGTTCCTTTCTGATGTGTCATGTAGTAAACCTGCAGTAGAAGGTAAGCCTTATGAGATTATCTGTGTTAGATGAGTTTTGGATCACCAGGGTCGCCTGTATTTTATATAAATGTGCATAAAATAACTTCCTTATTGAAAATATTAATGTTATTATTATTACTAGTTTTATTATTATTTTATTGAGGATTTAAAAGTGCATGTAATGGGCCTTGAAAACTTGAAAAAAGTATATTTGACTTTGACTTTATAAAACTATTTACATTCAAAGAAAATATGATGTCAATAATTGAGGATTGAAGCATCATAACCTATAAATGTCATTCTTTAATTTGTATTTAGTAGATAATAGCCACAGTAACTTTGACACTACAATCCCCTTACAGGTTAAATTTTAAATAACCTTTTTATGCCTCGCGCTGACGCATTGTGCATACGTTACCAGATAGTTCAAAGTCTGCGTAAATAGTATAGTGTAAGTTCGTAAATACTTTTTTTTATTTTTAAGGAGTTACTTCTTTGTTAATATCATTTTGAGAATAGAATCTATGTGAATTCAATTGCACACAGAAATCGGAAAAAGTTCTCACACGGTTTTGAATAAAATCAAATCATGTTACCATTTACATTTAAATATTTTTTTTTTTGGAATAGAAATTCCAATAAAATTAAAAAAATATTGCAGAAAAAGTGTTAGATGTATTTTGAATATTTCGTAATTTTTAGTTCAGTTATCTACAAATGCTTGTTTTTAGTTATTTCCATTATTGCTCTTTTTCTGTTTTGTTCTGCGGCCAACTACAAATACGTGTTATTTTTTCTAATAAGTTTAGTTATTTTTACTTATTTTGATCTGCAATTTATGTTTCAAGCAATTCATTCGTAGCAATGAAGGGTTGATAAAAAAATGTTATTCAGTCCTCGATATTTATCCAACATTTTGAATCATTCGCACGTTTTTAAAAGGGTAAGCTCTCGTTGTCGTACTTATAGTTAAATTAAAGGCGTCATGGGAATTTAATTTTAAATCCATCACTACTGAGAACTTATTTATATAGTAAAACTGCTTTTAACAGTATTTAATTGTGGTTTTTATGGTTTTTTTTATATTTTTAGTTCAACGTTTCGGTTATTGTATGGCAACCGTTTTTAATACTGACAAAAAAATTGTGTCGTGATTTGAAAGTTACTATTACTAGAGCCGTTAAAAAGTAGTTTTATTAAGAGTACTGAACGCATAAATGTTAGAAAATATTATGCTTTTTTATATTTCACAAACAAAGCGTAGTATACAGTGGGGTATATTAAAAATCAAAGAAGAATAGTACCTCCCACTGTATAAGGTGTCATAAGAGCCGGAACCGACAAATGACGGTATATCCACTCTTAACAGCGTAGATTAAATGCAACAGGACAACAGGGATTAGTCTGTTCAGTCTGAGGTGATCTCTGAAACGGCTAAATCGATTTTGATGGGACTTTGACAGGCACCTGACAGATATAATAAGGAACAACCAAGGCTATATCACGTTAATAAGAGTGGGGCATCAAATAAAATTGTAGCAATATCGGGTAAAAATATCCGTTTAGGGAGCTTTCGTAACGTGCGCTGAGTAAGCTGCTTGCTGTTGCTGCTGCGTTAAAGTTACGCAAAAACAAAATAAGAGGAATATTTCTCCTTTAAAAGCTATGCTGCCCAAGGTCAATATTCCACGTGGACAAAGTCACGGGGACAGCTAGTCAAATTTATTTTTAAACATACTTATACTAAGTATAATTTCACAATTATTTCATATATCAAGACTGTAATTACTGCCGGGGACGTAGATTTATTACGCCCGTAACCTTTGCAACTCATGAGAGCTGCCCCAGAGGGTGCGGAAACGAGTCCACCCGTATTTTTCAGGATACAACAACACATGTAATTATTTTTATTAGGTTTTTTAACGCAATAAGGAATTATTTAAATCCCTGTTAGTTGTCCGCATTAACACAAAGATAACATCCGAGTAACTATTTACCTGGATGCCCACAGGTTATCAGGCAATATTTGTGTTAGAGCCACAAAGGGAGTTCAGTGGATAGAATATTGTATTCTGACGATAGTTTCCAATGTTGATTTAGGTTGCTCTTCGATTACAGAATGTAAATTAGGTGATTCCTCTAAGGAAACGTAATGTAATGTAAAAATCGTTTTAGTTATTCAACACGCGCTAATCTTTGTAGGTTCATGTGCTTAATATATACTAATGTATACTGTCGATTATTGCACATCCATATATAATATATAACTATAAACGTTAAAATACCTAGAAGCCATTAAATATATTGAAAATGCTTTTTTCTTCAATAGTTTATACATTTTGATTCACCATTCATTGAATTAATATGAATTCAATTAGCATTGAACTTTTAGATTATTTTTTGTCTGTAACACGAATGAGTTGTTTACCCAGAGGTTTTTACAAATATTTATTTAAATTATCTTCAAAGCATAGAATTCGTGCTAATAAATGATAACACCAGATACTATGTGATGTATGTGACAGTTTTCTAGATCTATATATTATTATTATTTTATTTCTTTACATGCATCCACAAGAAATATGTAAAATTACAGCTTGTACAATAAATACACTTTAAACATATACTATTTAAAGTTATCAATTTAAATAGCAAAAATACATTTATAGGCACTAAAATTAATTGTAAACAACAACGTTAAGACAGCAA
Source organism: Heortia vitessoides (assembly GCA_020976665.1). NCBI lineage: Eukaryota > Metazoa > Arthropoda > Insecta > Lepidoptera > Crambidae > Heortia > Heortia vitessoides. The sequence continues at coordinate 9,357,539 of JACJUM010001610.1, read as the reverse complement.
GGCAGTACAGAACTTCCACCAAAATTGGATAAAATTCTATATTTCAGGCAGCAGCTGCTTTTAAAGTAAAATATTAATACAGTTAATGTGAACATACATTAATTCGTTAAGTAATTAAGTCATTTATATACATTAAAAGTTAACCAGTACATTAATGAAACAACCTGAGTAATTAATACAAATTAAACTCCCATATTACAAGTAAATTCAGTTTTATAACACTCAGATCTATATCTGAATACTCAAATACTTAAAAATTATGTTTAAGATAGATAAGCACACATACTCTACTTAGTTTCAGCCCTATGGTCATGAAAGCTTTAGGGTCAGATCATATTAGCTATCAGCTGAGACTAACAACAAATCTAGTACTACTAATGTATTTAGAATAGCAATATCCAAAACTGCTTCTTTTTATATTTTTACAATAAAGTTTAGTGCAGTGCAAAGTGGTTTATTTACTGCTACAACAAGAACAACTGGCTGTAGACTTGTCAAGTTTTGTATCAACTTTACTTTCCCATTTTAATGAAATTTTGTTTGAAATAGTTCTTCCGAACCCATGTTTCTAAATTAATAATGTAAACCCCAATATCTTTAATAAATATAAAAATTTTAGTTTATTATCCAATCCAGTTAGTTGAGAGTTTCATTTATTTATAGCAGCCGTAGATTGTCTACAGTTAGACAGTATGCCCAAGACGGGAAGAATTTTCCCATATTATCGTGCCGGGCAGTCGTGGCAATCGCAGAGCGTAGCTTCGCGATGGGAATGCTGCTACCCATCCTTATTTTGTAGGTAAAACAAAAATTTCAATAAAGACGTCCTGAACTCGTTGATCCCACACAAACTTAGTCCTAAAAAAAAACTATTTAGTTTGGTGCAGCTGTTTAAGAGTTATGCGCGTGCATAGATTTTGACGATTCATTTTTATTTGTATAGATAGTTGTTATAAACAAGAGATATATCAAATTTTTATGTTGGATATATAAGTAAGGATTTATTCTTAACTAAAATGAACAATGAAATAGATTAAAATAAATAATTGGAAAAGTTATAACAAAAAGACAAGTTTCTACATGTTCAGAGTTTAATTGCCGTTTTTGTAATCATGCTTTATTCTCGAAACTATTTAACTATTCACAATACTTTGAAACTTCGTGAATATTATAACGAGCTATCAGTTTTTGTTAATTACAAAAGAAAAGACTTTAACAATATTTTCTATTTTATGATGCAAACCAAATTGTCCGTCAAACATTTTAATAGTATTTAACCCGGTTGATACCAGATTTTTTAACAAGGTGAAAATATTATATCGAGTTGGTGCAAATTGACTCATTCAAGCTGTAATATCGAAATGCGGGTATGGACCCGCATTAAATCACAAATTATCGTTCAAGTTACCGAAACCGGTTTTATCGAACACGCTCCCGTACTTTACATTTATATTTCCAAATTAACCCTCAAGTTACGTCAGAAGTAATAAAACAATAAAGCTTTTTATTTTTAACAGCAAATTACTTATAGACTAATGTTACTGCATTTATATTACTAAAAAAATACTACTAATTTTGTTAGTAACAACAAAATTATAAGTAGTTTCAATTGATTTAGAGACAACATATTTTTAATATTCATGTTATTCCTTCAAAGCTTTCCATTTCTTCAGGTCCGCTTTAGAAGTAATGCAATACAAATCCATTGAACCCCTTACTTTAGTAGGTTGAACCCATACCTATCTGGAATGCTTAGCGGGATTAGCGCATGTTGGCTTGATTATTTCGGCCAGGAGGCCCCATTTCGCTGACTTTATCCCCTTGTTTTGTACGCACATAAACGCCACAAGAGACCTATATATTGCTACCTTAACCACGCAATGTAAAGCGAAAAGTGTGTTTATTTACTGCAATATGAAAATGTTTTTTTATTCTTTCATAACAAAAAATACTGGTAGGTCTGGTGAAGTCTTTAAATACTAACCTCGTGCTTGTAGATTAGACATTAGGCTCTTAACTTTCTTTTGTTCATTTGTGAGGGTCAAAATATGTTATAAAAAGAAAAAAAAAAATTTTTCTTACATATTACGAAACGCAAATCATTTACTTAATCTCAATTAGGAAGTTATTTAGTCACTGCTAAACTTTGTGGTTATGAATATTTGCGTACGTAAAATGTTCATAAATTAAGAGAAATACATGTTGAAGTGTGTTGTTAATCAAATTCATTATATGTATAGCGATATGCAAATCAGTTGCTGTGATAAGGTAGAGTTTCTCTCAATACCCTTAGGCTTTCAACATAATCAAACGTCAGAGTGTTTGCTCAAAGTTTATTTGTGGGGTTTTTATAGCCTTTTCACCAAGGATGTTCAAAATGTTATCGTAGTAGAGGACTCGGAAGGTTATTTGAAGGTCACTCCTGTCAGCTCCTACCCACGCGGTAACAATGAATTAATATAAATTTCGTTTGGAAATAAAATCAATAGAATTAGCCCAGTGAACCAAAAGCTTATTCTAACAAATTAAAGTAACACGGTATTGCTCTTGCTGTAATGTTTTTAGTAGGTTTTTCCTCGTATTGTTCGAATTCAAAGACATAGTTTTCTATAAAAGTAAATTTATTTTAGAGTCTCAAGCAGAGAAGGAATGAATTCCACGTTAAAAACAGTCTATTTCCTGTTAGTCATTAATCACAATGGTCCAACTAGACTGAAATAGACTAACTGTGCACGTAACTAACTTGAGTGGGCACTTGGGTAGTGTGTGAATAAGTGGGTGAACTTCGAATCCTGTTAGCCTTTTGACGTGGCGCAAGTGACTAGTATTATCCGTTTTTACGTATATATTGTAATACTTTTTGCCGTTAAGTACTGGCAGAGTAGAATAGTACATCCCCCTGTACCAGGTTTCGTACGAGGTGACTAAGGTACCAGAACCGACAGGGCGGTATATCCATTCGAAACATTGTAGCTTAAATGAACAGGGTAGGGTAGGGCAGCATCGTCTCTTTCGCTAAGCTATGCTTTGCCATTGCCAACACGCCAGCCTAGCGCGGAAACAATGGGCAATATTCCCCTTTTCTTGGGAAGGCCTATGTCCAACAGTGGACTTTTAACGACAAATGCAATTTATGCATACAGCACCGTGGAGAAGGTGCTAAATATAATCAACAGTATATTAGATTTAAGTATAAGATTTTGTGAAGATTAAGTTTGTACTAAGACCCAGTGTTACAGCACACCATTGTTAGCTAGCTGATTATTCATATACACTGTTATTCATAGATATGGGCAGTTATAGGAGAAAGAAAAAGTCAGATGCCAGTATGACAAATGAAAAAAAATTAAGAAAAGTAAACATATATCATAGAAAAAGAGACAAAATTACATTATCACATTCTTGTCCTAAAGATGAAATAAAAAATACACATATACTTTTAACCTTAAACTAATTATTTTTTACTTTTTAATAATTTTTTTTAACAATTACTAATTTTTTTTAACATTTTACGAATTCATGTGCAGGCCTTTACCTTTCTTTGGATTCTTTACATCTGGAAACTTAGAAAAGCTATTTATATTATTTTTAAAATGATAAATACTCTAGCTAAAACCAATTGAAATTGTTAAATATTCTCGCTAGAGAAAATTTAAAGTTTAAAAAAAACCGCCTTTCTTAATATAACCAAAACTAAAAATTAATTCTGTATCCAAACCAAGAAATCGCTACTAATCATAATTTACCTGTAATTTACTGTTATTATTTTAATTTAATATTGAAATGACGACTTCATTTTCCTATATACTCTATATACTAACTATGAATAATTAAAAATATAGACTTAAATGTTTAATTTTATTAGATACCTTACAAACATTTTTTTATTCTATCCAAGTTAAGTCAAAAGTTTGTGACTTTCTATATGAAATCTTGAGAAAGTCATACTTGAGTTTATAGTCATGTGAAATTTTTTGTTAATCCGATGTATTTGTCCAGCCCTCGCACTCGGTCTCTTTTCTACACGACAATATTACCGGATACAATGAGCCGATAGAATGCCAACAAGATCGTATCTCTAGATGAACATTCTTTGCTGGTTTATTTGAAGGGATGCAAATCTTTACATCCAGATAATATATATATTTCCGTTATAAGAAATTATAGTGTCTATTGGGAATCATTCAAGTGTAAAAACATATAAGTATCGTAAAAATATACTTATTTTTCTTTCTTTGAAATATGACTAAGACTGGAATGATTGTAAAATACAACATTGGCATGTTTCAATTCAGAAAAGTAAACGCCATGCTCAAAATTTATGTACGTTCCTATGTAAAATAGGTATTTTTAGCAATTCTTGTATTTGCATTGATTTGCGAATATATAAAATAAGTATTCGATTCACATAATTGATAAAATAAGTTTAATATAACTGGAGTCGACATTCCTTTATAACGACAGAACTTTCCTATTTCAAGAATTACGATGCTTAAGCGGAGCAATGAAAATGTAAACATTAATGCAACAACAACGTTCAATGGTAACCACGGAAGTAAAATTACAGCTTACTTGTAATTACACTTGTTTATTTATAATTACTTTTCTCAAATTTGGAAGTCGAGTTCAAAAAAACTTTCGCAGGCGGGAACTGAATTCTTGGGGAACGTAACAAACCACAAACGTTGTTAAAACTTTCTTGAGCCAATTCAAGCCTTCTTTTGCCTTGTTAGCTGCATATACATTGATTTGAATATAGTTTGACTGGGACAGAAAAAATATTTGTTTTGCATATAAAAACTTCAACATTTACTTTATTATTTTTGTTTGCTTAAAAGTTATACAAAATATTGAGAAGGCCGAATTAAATATTCCATTTGTCTAATGTTTGTAAACCTTTGTTTTATTGTGGTGACTTCAGATAACCCTTGGATTTTTATCGTGGCATTTAAGGATGACTTTCTTGATTATTTCATTAATCCTCTTTTAATCTTTTTTCTTTATCCTTCTTTAAAAGTTACCTCTAAAGGAGAACTAATTAACAGAAAATAATACCTGAGCGAATAACTGTAATCAGAATTGTTTTTTTAATATTGAATACTCAATTTATTTATAATGTATTGTCGGAAGAGACCTTCGGTAGGTATCATGATGTATAAGCAATAATATCTGAAGTATTCAGTGATAAATATTTTATTTTATCAATGTGTATAAAATTGTTTTTACAAGCTCGAATAATGCGCAATGACAATATGAAAACTATTTATGAAACGATGCATTTATAGTATTGAACATATTTGATATGACACCTAAATAAAATTGTAATAATGCGTAATATAATAAGTTATACATTAATACTACCCGGCCAGGCATGTGACAGTCAGATAGTTTGCTGCACAGTTGCAAAAACTTACGCTTTTCAAAACATATTGCTTACTTCTGTTTTTTTTTTACTATTATAGGCTAACTATATCTGAAACACAATGTACCACGAGTTTAATAATGCCTTCGGATGATTGATGTAGCTGCTGGTATTGTGGGCACGTGTGATTACACGATTTAGAGGGTTAGGAGGCTCGATAGTTGAGAAACTATTATGCGGCATAAGACCGCTTTTGAATTGTCCATTAATCGCTTTTGTGGAAAGTAAAAGAGTTGTTCATTTTAATAAATTACTAATACAATTCGTCAGAAACCTTTTTTATTATTAAATATATTGTCTAAAACTATTAGCATTACTAATGATATGTTGTTCAATCACAAAGTTGTTAAATGTTCAGCAGTGGGCATGCAACGGTAAATAAATAAATAAATTCTCACAACATTTTATTCATTGACTTGATCCCGTGATAAATCGCTAACAGCACTTGTGTTACGGACATCAGATAACAGAGGAATCACAAATATAATACCTAAATACATATTTGTATCACCCAGACACAGAACAAACATAAATATTATCATATAAATATTTATCCTGGGTGGGGATCGAACCTTTGGCACACAAGACAGGATCACTACCATCTGCGCCATCGGACCCGTCAATATAATGAAAATTAGTCGCTGTGCTTGTGCTGGATGGGGATCGAATCTACACCCTTGATGCATAATATAAGATTACTACCATCTACGCTATCAGACGCGTTAATGTATGATTATTTAATATATTACAAAATGCTTACAACATCTACTGCTGCTACATAACATCACAAAATTTCTGCTTAGGCCAGACTAATCGACAGGCAGCTTCAGTACAACTTCCTGTACACAAACAAACATTTCCGCCATTTGCATAGCCAATTACTGGATAACACTCCGCCTAAACATTGTATATTTCAGAGGCATAAAGACAAATTAAATGGAACGAATACGGGAGTTTCTTTAGCCCTTGTATACACAGTAAAAATAAGGTAATTAATAAAATTATATACTGGAGTAAAACTTAGTAAAAGTAGGTTCTTGTGGTTTACAAGCTAAATAGATTTTTGACCCTCGAGTGAATGGAATTTTAGGCTTTAGTTCGTGGAAGGAATAGTGTTCTAGAATTTTAAAATTAATTTACTAAATAGCAATAAAAGTAGCATAGAAACCTTGTAAAAAATGTGGCTAGTGAATGCGTTTTCCACTATCTATTATTTTTTTTATGAATTTCTATAGAATTTTACACATAGTGAACAGGAAAATTCTAGAAAGCCTGTTTGAACTCATGAATGTTAGCTATGTAATCCTGTTTTAGAATTCTCTAGAACACAAATATTTCTATTATATACATCTCTATCTTAATTTATGCATTTTGTGTCAGTCAACAATATCTCATTTGACGTGTCACCGTTTGTCTTATCGGTGACACGTTATCGGTATCTTATATGATAAGAGAGAGATCAATTCAGAGGAACTAATAATACGTTATTTAATAACATTTCTCAGATCTTTTTCATATTAATATGTTGATATCATCAACTTAACTTAAACCACCAGATTGCGATGAAAGGAGTCCGCACACAGGAAATACTACGTTTGGTAGTAAACGTACCAGGTCTAGATTGATATGATAATTATAAGTATTAAGCAGCACGACGTTAGATTAGTTACAAGTATAAATGTAAAATTTCTGTCAAAATTAAGCCCATGATGCTTAAACTTCTTGACTTTGGCAAGTTTTGTGTCATTAATATACTATAATAATTTTTTTTTTGTTATTTCTGGTAAATCTAACATGTACAAATTTCCTAATATTACGCTCCGTTCCATTAGCTTCACACCGTTGCACCAACGTATCAATGTCCTTTTGGAGGAGCTGCATATTATTTATCGGTTGACTCAACTATACGTGCATTTTTGAAGTCGTCAGCATAAATGTAAGGTTTAGTAACAGAAACAAACGCTGAAGTGATGAAAATAAAAAATGAACTTCTACGCTTCTAGACGAGACTGTTACGGAGGTTGTCTGCATTGGTATTTTTCTCATCTATTTCTACCGCAAAATGTGTGTACCAATTGTGTGCGAAAATTTATACCGCAATGTTTGCATAGGTCTGTTCCGATTAGAAGGGTGAGAGAGGCATTGAAATTACTATGTATGTGTTACTCTGTATCATAAGTTCACAATGTAGGCGACACGCTAGTGAAATCTTTGTGATGATACGAATGTCTATAGAACGCAGTCATGTTTATTATTATCAAGCGGACCGTATGCTTGTTTACTGATTTCATAATATTAAAAAAAAATCCCTGACTTATTCTAAAGTTAAGAACCTTCGTCTAATTTTCAGTTTCGATTAGTAAATCCAATTATAAAGTTTGTGCTTTAACTTTTCAGTTATATTCTGCAACTAGTATTTTTAGATGTTGCGGTTTCTCTGAAGAAACATATATGATTAAGTTTTTTCGCTTAAGTTGAAACAACTCGCTCCTACTAGTCAACAGAATTTTGATTAATCCGTTGAAGAATAAGCTAATAAATTAATATCTTTCATTTCTTAGGGAATAAATATAAGATTTTCTGAATTCATTGGTGTAGTTTAGAAATACAACAAATAGTTTAATTTGACTTAATCTGTTAACAGTCTGTTAATAAATGTATTATGTATTAAAAATTACCGATCTCACAAATTAAAAAAAAATTATGTCACGCTTAGGTGGAATAGCTTAGTTATAATTTGTAATAAACCAATTCCACGTTTATTTCTGTTACATTTGACTATATAAAATTTCTTTATCAAATATTTCCGTTGCTATCTGAATATTTATAATTCCCCTTTCAGCCTTAGTTACATAACACTAGGAGTGAAAGACTAAAAATGTTTTAAACAATGTTAATTAGGCTTAAAATCAGATGTGGACTAATCAGAATAACTGACACTTATATTAATATATTATGGGAACCACTCGAACGCAAATACATTGCATTTAAAAATGAAATTCATTTGTGCTATTTACTACGTCAGCATGTGGCTATGCAAATTATAATTAGAACCTTTTTGCCACACAATTATTCTGCACGCGTGAACTTCTAATTACCAGTGATTTCAGTAGGCGTTTGTTCTTTCTTCATAAATATAACTATGCAACCTGTTTATGTAATGCAATATGACATTTAATCAGATCTCTTGATGAGCTGAGAGTGGGACAGTTTGGATACGGGCAACAAAACCCCAGGGGGGAGAGGCTAGCTAACTTTCTGAAGAAAGTGGGACTCTTTATGATGAACTCCTTTTTCCAAAAGCCGCCGTATACAAAGTGGACTTAGATGAGCCCCGATGGTTTCACGAGACATGAGATATACTTCATCTTAACGAACAAAAAACGAATATTCAATGATGTCTCCATGATCCACATGGTTAAAACCAGTAACGATCACAGGATGGTGAGAGGCACATTTAATATCAACGTTAAACATGAAAGGTCCCGCCTGATGAATTATACATTCCGCACTACTTATGCCTATATCCAAAACCCCGAGAGCTTTCAGCTCAAACTCTTAAACCGTTTTGATTTCTTGAAGAACCTTGCGTCGGTGGATGAGATTAATGACAGGCTCGTAGAAGCTCTCCGGACGGTGGGTTCTAAGTTTTTTGGACCCCGCTGTTCAAATAGATCTCAGAAACTCTCCGACCACACTTTCAACCTCACGGCCGAACGATGCTCGATGAAACTCTATTCTTCAAGTGATGCGAAGTCATATAGTCGGCTCAATAGACATATTTCAAAATGTATGCGACACGACATCCATCTCTTTATTACTGAAAATATTAAAGAGACGATTAAGCGGAATAAGGTGCTAAAGTTTTCGCAAGTAATATGTCTATTGGACAAAGACTCATGATTAAGCTGAAAAGAAAAGATGGAAGTTTATCGTTGACCAAGGCCAAGGTACTGGATAAGATCGAGAGGTTCTATGGAGAGTTATACACTTCTGTATCTAAGCCAGTTAGCAGTTCAGCAAAAGACCCAAGAGCCGAGTTAATCCGACATCACTCCTGGGATATCCCGGTCATCAGCCTGAGCGACATTAGAATTGCTCTGAATCAGCTTAAGAACTACAAGGTGCCGGGTACACCGGTACTTAAAGTCCATCAGAAGCTTTTTAACACCGTCGTCTCCTGGGGCATAACGCCAGAGGCATGGAACAGGAGCGTGGAGGTGCTTTTCTTTAAAAAGGGTTATAACACTTTGTTAAAGAAGTACCGCCCCATTTCACTACTGAGCCACGTTTATTAACTGTTTTTAGGGTCATTACGAACCGTCTCGAATGCAGGTTTAATAACTTCCAACCTTCCAAACAAGCCGGTATCCGTAAAGGTTACAGTCCATAAACCACATACTTACGTTATGGTAAGTTATACGAAGACAGAAGAGTATAACAGGCCACTATAGTTGATATTATAATAATAATTACGATGAGTAGTACATAGTTGTAATATTAACATTTATTGTTGAATACCAGAATTAAGTATACAGGAAACTTAAATATATATATAATACAATAGGCCACCTTATGGCTTAATTCTTCTGGGTAACATTTGGTGTGAAAGTCTAAAAATAAATTTGGCGGATGAAGAGAATTTTTACATAATGTGTAAGACATTTTACAATGAACAAAACTAAATACATCAATTACAGTAATATGTTTTTTGTTTTGTCGCCAGGGTCGCACTCGGCAACTGCATGGGACTCGGCGTCAGACCCTACAGCCCCCCGTGGTGGGGCCAGCTCGCATGGTTCATCATATTTGCATTAATGCTGCTACTAGCCATTCTTGGAAACACTCTCGTCATTTGGATCGTCCTTGGTGAGTGAATTATTCAAATTTGCACATTGTACGCGGAACTATTCGCTTCAGTTTCATGACGCGGGAAGCCAGTGATTTAATTACTAGGGTTCGGGTCAGAGGTAATATTTTTCACTAAAACAATCGCACTTTATTTTTTGTTCATAAAATCAATATGGTGCATCAGCGAATTCCTATACTCAAAATGCCATCATATTAATATGCAATGTAGAAACACATGTATTTTGCTAAGTAAGCACTTCTAAAAACGCGCCAATGGAATGAATTGAATGTGATAATTTCTGTTGTTTATTGCAAATATACGGAATCAGAGATTGATCGCATATTTATAGCCTATAGCCTTAACTTTACCACATACACCAGACATTAGTACCAGAACCGAGAGATGGCGGTATATCCATCCGAAATAATGCAGCTCAAATGCACAGGGTGGGGATGGGCAGTAGCAACCCCGATGCGAATGCTACGCTCTGCAATTGCCGACACGCTTACCAAGTGCGGCATTTATGGGCAAATTATTCCTTATATGAGGAGGCCTATGTCCAGCAGTGGACTTTCAATGGCTGGTATGATGAAACTAAACTCAAGTTGTTTTCCATAATTGTTTATCGTGTTTTTGTCTATAAACTATCGTATGTAGTTTTGTTTCACTGTCTCATCTCAAAATCATGTAAAGGGATGTTTTATAGACTAATTAACACTAGCAACGGAATTTATTCGCGCTATTGGGTATGGAAAAAGAAGCACGCGAGTAGAATAAATGTTGTTGAAATGAGAGCACTTCTAGCGTAATAAGAGATCGATGTAGTGTTAAAAATGATATCATGACACATATTCTCTCTCTCTCATATTTTTGTATAAAGAATGAAATATTTAGATGGTTTGGACATGTAGAAAGGTAGGATGAAAATGAAATAACTGCACAAATATATAGAGCGAAAGTATATGAACGGGTTAGTATAGGACGACCGAGGCGCACATATCTTAATCAGATAGTAGAGGTATTTAATTAGGGCCAGGTCTGAAGTACCAAGAATAAACGAGCGTGTATGTACTAATGCGTGTAAGGGAAGCAAGACAGGTATGCTAACATCATAACAAGTGGAGATCCATAGTGTCTACCTACCCCGATGGATACACAGGGATTAATGTATGTATGTATGTATGAATGTTTATAATAATATTTATTTTACACCTACAAACAACTGCATTATTTTATGCATAAACACATTGATCTAACCTAATTCATAACTCAAAAATTCTAAATTCTAAGAATTGGCTACAAAAACACAAATACTTTATTATCAATAAAAGCCTGGGCGGTTTGCTGGTCTAGATTAACAAAGCTGAGGAGGAGGCTGACAATTTAGAATTGCTTACCGACCTTGTCTCCACAAATAAACAAGTTTGTTCTGGCTCTCTTTTCGAGTTTCTAATAGACCTAGGATATGTCACAAGGTAAATTGGAAACCGCGAAAATAGCTCTGGCTTGTTAAAGTTTTGCAGTATAAATAGAAAATAAATTTGTTTTGACTGAGGTTCTGAACTGGATATTCTATGAACGAAATGTTTTTTCGTTACTTTTACTATTGTCAAATACAGATGCAAAGGGAAACCCACAATCCACGGGATATTAAGTAAAATGTTAGTAGTGAAAATGATTACTTCAGCTGTAAAAATTTATTATTATAGAATTGTAGGATATATTAAGTATTGTCATAGAGTATTCCTAAATTATATATTAATTATTCCACTCTAGGTTACAAACGCTAAAAACTTTATTTTGCACTTTAAAGAAAATACAAATTATGGGGCTAATACCGAAATAAAAAAGAAGTGAATCTTTGTAATTCGAATCGAAAACTCAACAAACTATTTAATTAAATGAGTCATTTAATTAAATAGTTTGTTGAGTTGTAATGGTCCTAAATTTAATTCTAATATTTGTATGATAATTAATAATTTTACCATGTGCTATTTATTTAAAAATGTCTTTAATTGTCTTAAAATTGTATAATTATAACTCAATCATTTGAAAGGATGAGGCAAAATATTAATAATAATAGATAATAAATTCACGCAACATCTTATGCATTGACCTGATTCCTAGATAATTTGCTTAAATTACTTGTGTTACGGACATCAGACAGATGAATCACAAATGTAATACTTAAATACATATATGCAACATCCATACAAATGACGAACACATATATCATCATTTAATTTTTGTACTGGGTGGGGATAGGGTGGTGATCATAACCTATCTGCGGCATATTCATATTCATCATAACCTATTTGGGCCCGTCAAAGTTTGAGTAAGTTTCTAGAGCTTTATCTGTCGTGGTCATGTGGATAAATTCAGATCACCAGTCCACCTTGTGAGCAGACGGTCTACGCTACACCGGTTTTTATCTTAAAATGTCGGCGTCGGCTCTACCTTTGCCCATTTGCTACTTCGACTTACTAATCCGCTGGCTATGTTGCTAACTTTGTTCTTCTTTTGTTTATCAATCTCTTCATTCCTTATTTAATCTTGCGAAGAGACTCCGAGCATTGTCTCCTCCATAACACATTAGGTTACTTTAAATTGACTCAGAACGTCTATAGTAACGCCTATATTTTAGAGTTGTATGTCCCTTGCTTACAATTAAAAGGAAATCATTACGGAGGTTTCTATTTGAAGAAATACAAACTTAATAAATGCGAATGGTATTAAAAAGTTTTGGCGACTGGGATAACCATGACGTCAATTATAACGTCCTTGCCCACTTACACGGCCGCACGTGGACGTTGATACGGCTATGTCGAACTGGTATTTTTAATCACGACCAATTCTTGTTGTTATCAAGATGGGTAGATCTATTTACATATTAAAGTTTAAAAGATGTAGAGCACAAAGTTGGCAACATAGGAGAGGCAGAAACTGTCTTTAAAGTAAGACAGTATTTCACATCATAAACCTTATTGATAGTAGCAAATAGTTTCCAGACAGTTATAACGATGAGATAGGTTTGTGCATGCCAAGAATTAAACCTGGAGCCTTGTTTCAACACCAACGTTTCAACGGTCGTTTAAATTAAAAGCGTTTTAATTTAAACAGGTTGACGCATAAGGAGGCTTGATAAGATTGATTAAACCGTCGCACGACATATTTGTACACAACATTAGAAGAACAACAGCGTAGTCCACATCCATCTATTCGGAAACGGTAGAAAGAGTTAATTTATTACGTTGCAGTATGTCTCTACCATAGTAGCAATTTTTAAATTACGTTGAATCAACAAATTTTGCAATTTTAGTTAACAATGAAATGTTCTTGCGGTAATTTATTTAAAATTATTAAACATACGTGTTATTGCTATTTTACAATATCGGGGTACCGATTTTCAGGAAGTTATCTAATTTCGTTGGAATTCCGAAAAGTCAAAATATAGGGATGTTTGTGTGAAATTCAAATTTAAATCAACAGTTCATAGAATATCCAGTCTTGCTGCATTTATGCATGACCTGAGATACATAAAAAATCCTTTTGTAACTTTCACGCAAATTTTCAGCCTGCGGTACTTCTTAGTAATTATTTTTTCTCGTATTGAAGATAATAACACCATATACAGTGTTAATAATTTTTTTTAAATTTAATACGCACTTTTCATATTTTACAGCACAAGTCAAATAACGGATTAATGAAGTTATCTTCAATATTTACTATGTTGAACATTTGTCATCGCAAACTCGTTGTTTACTTTAAACATAATATAACATCTTGCGCCACATTTAAATTCACCTCAGGTTTCCATCTGTAATTGTCAAGAAACTTGGAACTTCTAAACAACCCTTGAATCTTTAATTATTAATTCTACTAATTAGGGTACAGATAGGCCGCTGTCATAAAGCTAACTAAGATCTTGGTTTTAGTCAGTTAAAGCTGCAACCTTGATATGTTCTCATTATAATAATAATAAATATTCTAATTCTTCCAGCCACGAAATCAAAATAAAACTACTTTGAGAGGTTTTATGCCTAAAAAATGCAGAAATATATTTAAGCTGATATTCCTCCCGCCTGACACCTAAGACAAGTTGTTTTTTTATCTAATAAATATCAAACAATAACTAGTTCTTAAGTAATATTATGATAATTGTTTGTTAAATATAAATAAGCTTAAGAACTCGAAGCCCGAAAAACGTTCTTCAATACATAAATTATTTTATTAGCAAGAAGCATAAGCTTTTAATCTTCCCCGAATTATGAGTTATTTCTTTGATAAACATGACACTGATTATATTTCAAGGCTTTCTTAGATTTAGAAAACTATACGATAAAACATTAAAAGTGAAATTAAATGATAGATAGCATTAAAAGCGACGCGTTATTTTGTAAAACAATCACAAATATATTGCAGGTATTCACAAACCCAGGCCATACCTAGAACAAAACCGAAATCCGAAACCGAGACCTTGGTTTGATGATCTAGTATTTATTTATTTAGCTTCACATCAGGCCTTATCTGCACTGTATTTGGTCTAGTAAATTATATAAGATAGTTCAACTGTATAAATCGTAATTTATCATCATTACTAGCCGTTAGAAGTTAACTGCTGGACATTAGTCTCTCAAGAGTGGAGGTTTTTTACCCATAATATCCGCGTTGGACAAGCGTGTTGGCAACGGCAGAGCGCAGCTTTCACGACAGGGATGCTGCTACCCATCCCGGCCCTGTGCTTCTAGCTTTACTATTTCGGATTAATATACCGCCATCTGTCGGTTCTGGTACCTTAGTCGCCTCTTACGACACCTTGTGCAGGGGGAGGTACTATTCTACTTTGCCGGTAACCTCACGGCAAAAATTTCATGATACTACAACTTCACTAATGCAATTGATTTTTGTTATCAGCACACCGCAGAATGCGAACCGTCACCAACTGCTTCCTGGTGAATCTGGCTGTGGCAGACCTGCTTATGGCGACCCTTAATGGTGCGCCAAACTTCGTGTTCCTGGTAACTGCTCACTGGCCTTTTGGAGCTGCCACCTGTACAGCGAGCAACTTCACAGCTAATTTGACCGTGTCTGCTGGAGTGTTCACTCTAGTAGCAATCACTGTTGATAGGTAAGCTTGATCGCATATCCATACGAGTCTTTGCAAAACGAACGCTTAATTTCAATCGTGCCTTTAGTGGCAGACTAAATGTATAGTCATTTAAATATTGTTTGATTAGAAATATGTTATTTCTTATTAAACCAAGTCGACAAACAAACATACGGCTGCAAGTTAATTTACTGCCACTCTCATCCTCAAACCGGAACATAACAATGCGAACTCTGGTGTTTAGTGGTAGAAGTAAGTAAGGCGAGGTACCAATGCAGATGATCTTACTGTAAGGTCCACCTCTAGCTATCAAGCAAATGTATATTTTTTTATATTTTATGGTAATTTTTTTATTTTTGTATTTGCTAGTCTTTATAATATATTTCATATGTGAAACTTTAATTATAAAAACAATGACGACGCTACTGTATTGAAATTTTATTTAAAGTATAGAAACACACAATTCAAATCATACTTTCCAATTTGTATACACTTTTATTGAGACATGAGAAACTTTATATGAAAAAATAGATGATGGTTTCTAAGTATAACATATTCTTATATCTCAAGACATACGAGTACTGTAGAATAAATCTTACCTATAGTAAATGCAATTCTTACTTATAAAAAAAGTACATATTTTATTAATGCAGACCTCTTCCAATAATATCCTGCATGCGTACCTTACATATTATTACCGCTAACATGTGTTTAAGTTTACTTTATATGGCAGAGAAATATTGTTTTCTGTGACGTATTATTGATATCTTTGAAATAACAGCTACTCAACAACACCGAGGACCGTAAAATTATTTGCCATCGCAATAAAAATGTTCTTAATTAAACCCAAAGTCTAAAATATTTCAATTAATATCAAACGCAAATAAATTTATTAGTATACGAATACTTTCGAAAAAATGTATTTTTGAGGCATACTTAAAATTACAAAAGTGCTATATATAATTAAATATTTTCCTTTTTCGCGTACAAATACTGTTCATCAAATGACAGCACTATCTGTACACATAAACTTCTGTTAATTGGCAGCAAATATAAATCAGTTAATTAGATTAAACTAGATCAGTAATTGAAGACAAACATCCGAAGTACATTTAACGACTTTGCCTAGCGCCTTTTGTTTTATGTCTAGGCCGTAACCCAATGGTCTTACATCAAGTGAATTAGCTAAGGACTCTAAATGGCCAACTACGCCGAAGTATTCCATTAAAGTAATGACGTGGCATTGAAAAACTTGCGCCTACTGTAATCGAACGCGGGATAAATTGGTCTTGATACTAGTCGTATTAATCCGGCTTTTAGGAGAGGTTGTTGCTACCCTGAAGCCGTTTTCCATAAGGTCAATTTCATAAGGATTGAATCAACAATTCACTTCTGCACTTTTTGAAATTTAACCATTTGAAAAATATTATATCAGTAATTGCTTTAGGAGACATCATGAGTAAAACGAAAAAATGGTTGCCCGATATTTTTTCATGACTGATCCTCTGATTCAATTTTGATAAAGATTTGAGATGGATTTAACCATTACGGCAGATTAAGTACTTATCAGCTAAGATTTTATAATAGCATATTTAATACAAATATGGAAATATCGCCGCGTTGAATACATAAATACATGATTCAATTTATTATATCGAAGTAATAATACTACTACAACCATAAGATGACTATGAAATTCTTTAAATTAGATTCGCTATAAATTGTGCCGTTTTGACCTCTGTAGACTTAGTCCCAGGTGCATCTTTCCAACCGACCCCAATAAAAAGACTGAGTTATTTGATAAGAAAGTTGAGCAGTTGGAAATACAAGTAACATACTTGGGAACCCATGAAGGTAATAAAACGCGTCTACAAGAAAAAAGAAGACATAAAAGTCAATCGTGATGAAATGTTTATGTCGGCTTAGGAATGTATATTTTTTCTTGTTAGCAGAAACAATCTCGCATGTTGTGTCATTTAGTTTTAATATCTAGAGATGGCTTCTTCTCTCTTTAGGTTACTTCGTTAGTAACTAAACACTGTAGTAGAAGTGAAGTCTGCCCAGCGGAGATACAAATCCACTTTAAAATTAATGAAACTAAAATATTTCAAGAAGATAGTAGGAAATTTCCAAAACCTTTTAGAAAATATACTCTATTTTAGATATACATGAAGTAAACTTTTATTAAATTTGATATTTTCAACGTTGCAACATTTGTTTTAAGTAGTTAAATATAATAAAGATGTAAATTTATTCAGATTTTCAAACGTGTCTGCTTCTGTTATTATCTTTATACAATCAAGGATTGTAAATATTTGGGAGGATATATTTAAATCAAATTTACACAATTTATACTGAAATTAACAGTTTCATAATTAATGATGAGGAAACAAGCCCAAACCACCACAATTATACATTAACACAGTCCTTACCGCAAGGCAGTTATTTATTTTCCAGTGTGTCCTTAAAGGACATTAAAATACACCTATCAATTCAGATTAAGGAAAATAAAGAAATAAAAGTACTGTAGTGAACGTGCAGGGACCAATTCGCAGAAAATATTTTCTGTTCAAGCTATTACATTGCAGTAAACTAAATGGGTCCTTAAGATTCTTGTTTTATTCAATATTTGAAATAATTACCTCTTGTTAGCGTATCGTTATTTGATCGAGCACAAAATGTAATGTTGCGCTCAGTATTTTCTCTTTGTTAGTAGTTGTGTAAAATCAGATACTTCACGGTTGCTCTTTGAAAATCTATACAGGTGCCAACGCATGAATTTAAGCATTATATTACATTCACTAAACACTCGCCGCATGCTTCATATATTTTCCTCATACGTTACTAAAATTCTCAAACATGCTAGACAAGTGATACTCTTGCCTTTCTGTTCTATATAATACTGAGCTTTTACCATTTTATTTAATTGAAATATTTACATTCTTATGATTACAGCTGCCATATTTATAAATTTTTAAGTTGTTTTGTTTTTGACGACGTAAGATAAAACGTATATGTAAAATTATTATGTGCACTGATCTAAATATAAAAAATGTTGTGTTGAGTCTTCTCTAGTTATGAAACAAGAGAAATTTTAATGTGTGAGCTAAATAATAAACTGTATAGGATTTTTCATAAAAAGATGTGGAATGGAATGGAATGAACGGAAATTTTAAGCGCCAATCTCTCCGATGATCTCAGTGATTTCTTATGCATATCACTTAAGAATTTTTTTTGAGATAGGGGCTCTATAATACAAGATATATATAATACAGAGAGGACATGAGAAAATAGCTATATATTTAAATATATCAAACAAGTCTAGATTTTGTTTCTTTGCACAATCACAAGTTAATCGGAGTTGCTGGCGTTTCAAAGAGTTATATGTAAAACAATTAAAAGTTTTTAAATCTAACTAGCGGTCACTATGCTACGCGGATACGTCATGTACGTCAAGTAATACCACAAGAATTTTGCTTTCCGACTTTGTTATTTGGAGATTTAACATTACTCAGTAATTTAACTGCGTAACACCCTCAACAACACGGTAATGCGAACGCTGCTATTTGGCAGTAGAAATAAATGAGAGAGGTAATAATGCAGACGACCTTTTTATGAGGTTATACCTCATGCACTCGTGTTACGAATATCAGACAGCAGATTAATCACGTATACATATAATATATATCTACCGATATAAAGTTTCAGTATATTTAATGCGGAAATGTTAAGTATCAAACATCACAAAGTTTCACGTTTATAATATTTCCCTATAAATATGGGGTTGAAACTGCCCTAAATCAAACATAGCATTTACCAACTACTTATTTTACTGATTCGTACATATAAATTAAATCGATGTGTTAGCATGTGTGTTTGTAAATACATTGTACGATATTGAAGTTCCGAAGAGATGAGTGATGAAAAGACGATATGCGTATAACATTGTTTTATTCAGTAAGAAACAGTTCAGGTTGAGGTCATAATAGATTCCTCCGATAGCTTGGGCAACGGGACGTGGGTGTTATTACAGAGTTTATATGAGACCTCATATATAGCGGTGTTTGCATTGCTGTGTTTCAGTTTAAAAGGTGAGAGAGGCATTAAAATTACCGGCTAATGTGACAAAATATCTTCAAGTTACAAGGTTGGCAACACGCTAGTGATCGCTGACTATCACTGTACGCTTTTTTGTCGACCTCGCCTCATAAAATAAGACATAGGATTTAACAACATTATTCATTACAGTTACTTTGGTAAAACATACGAAACATGACATCCACCATCTTTGAATTTAATTATTATTAGTAAAACAAGATTTTAATAAATTTTTTTTGTACTTAGTTATTATTGTTTATATTGTGATATTTTTATCTTATTATAAAGTTTTGAATTTTATGTACATATATATATGTACATAAAATTCAACATATGTATAGTACCTCCCAATGCACCAGGTGTCGTAAGAGGCGACTGAGGTACGAGAACAGGCAGATGGCGGTATATCCGAAATAGTGCAGCTCAAATGTACAGGGCGGGCATGGGCAGCAGTATCCCCTTCGCGAATGCTGCACTTTGCGATTTCCAACATGCTTGCCCAGTGCGGCAATTATGGGCAAAAACCTCTTTTATTGGAGAGGCCTATATCTAACAGTAGACTTGCAATGGTTGATTTAATGACGGTCTAGTTTACTATTGCCGTATGCTAATTGGACAACCCTATATAATTAACCTAATGCAACAATCCTGTAAATATTAGTTTACTGACTTGATTATCCGTTGTATTAGTTACAAATAAGCAAATATCAATATGGCTAATTCAGCTAATGTTAATTTGCAATAATATTATTAGACTGCTCAGTTTTAGATTTTTAGCAGTCATGAATTAGTTTTATACAAAATTAAGTTCCGTTATTTTGGGTGTAGCAAGGATGATATTTTTTTTGGCTTAATAGACACAGTTATGTTTTACTGTTAATAAATAGTTAACGATCAGAAAGAATTCAAACGTTTCTGGCCTGTACTCAGCTCTTATCTACACCTTAATCTTTAATGCTATAAAAAAATGGTAAACATATGTAATGTAAGTGTCAACAACTGCTACGGTAACCTTCAAGCGGGATTTTTTTTATTACACTAAGTCGGCAAACAAGCATACGGTCCGCGTGATAGTAAATGTAACAGCAGCTTATAAAAGCTCGTATTATCGCAAGGATATCTCTAGCTCGTTGCCAATTTTGATTGACTAGGAGAAATTATGTTAAGTTAGCAAGGAATTCCGCTGCCTCTCTCACTCTTCAAACCAGAACAAAAGAATATGAACACTGCTGTTTTGTGGTAGAAATAACTGAGACAACCTTTGTAAGAGGTCTACCTCATGTATCGGTTTTGGTACCTCAATCGCCTCTGACGACATATGGTATGGTACCATAAGGCAAATTTACAAATTACTGATATATATATATAGAAAATATACCTTACTTACTCACGGGTTACTCTTGAAACAGTGGTCTATATAAAATAGCCCCGTCTTTACATATCAATATTTGTTTTGTATGGATCATAATAATTAATATCACTTTTCTTTTACGCTTTATAAATTTGATCCTTATTACTGCCCTGGTTTCATAAATATTGACCCGATTGTGGCGATGCCATTACGCCAAAAGTGTTATTACGATCCTTTCCACAACTTTATAGCGTTGATTTTATGATAACGGTGAAAACTTTACGTTTTGTATTAAAACACATTAGCGGAACGGTTTTCCTTTATGATTTAGGCGATTTCACCTGCAATATGTGAGTTTATGACATCTACACATTGACATTGTCAGTTTTTGCCTCTTCATTTTGAATTTTTATTATCATCACCATTGTTAAAATACTGTCGTAACGATGTAACTTAGATCATTTAAGCTGTGAGTTTATTTCATCACTTTAATTATTTAAAAGCATATACTTAGCCCATATATAACTATATTTTAATTAATAGGTAAAGAGCTAAAATCGGTTTGAATGTTTGGAATGCTAATATAAAAGACCGTTGAAAAGTATATCGATCCCGTCCCTGGTAAAAAAAACAAAAATGTATTTTTGCGTATTTCAGCAAAACGATCACTTTCATCAGAAAACGCAAAAAGGAACTAAAGTTACAGACATGTTAAATTTTTACGTGACAATAAATATTATTATTATTATAACGCAATGTTTACTCTATGCGAATTTATATACCTTTCTATGTCTAAATTATCTAGACTAACTATATTGGGTAATAAAACATAACATCATTAACTATTTGAACTTCATATATATACTATGTCTGATATTAACATTATAGAGTGCTACAATTAGGTAGAGCCCTGTATTGTTCGATCTCAGATAACCAATGAACTGGGTAGCGAACAATGCGACACCAGGCCCCTAGCACGAGGCCAGGGGCGTGGGCTGGTGTTGTAACTAGAGTAGAGGTCCAAAATTTTTTTATTTGAACAAGCCATTGATCTCTCTCATGAGGCGTATCAATCAAGGTGCGATATGGCGGAGATCTTGAAGGATTGTTCAGGAAGTCATACCTTGATGTGTGAGGGAGTTTTAATGGTGTTGCAAAGGTCAAAGTAGGTCCTTATTTTTGATAGTATTTAAATAAACAAGACGTAAGATCGCGATCAATAGCTCCTATGAAAACTGTATATATAAAAAAACACTATTATAGTGATTTATATATATTATATATTATAGTGATTTTTGACATTAAAATCAAATATCTTTTTCCATCTTAAAATTTGGTACCTGCAACTAGAATATATTTTGGAATGTTTAGTCTTAGTTCAATATGGTCGAGAAACGAGAACTTCATTTTATCGTGGGCATCACATATTGTTTCAACATAAAAGCTATCACCATATTTATTTAGAATATTACAGCGAACTAGAGAAAGTTAAGTTGGAAACATCTTGTCCTCTACTACAAGTGTCAGAAAAGTTGTAAATTATGAACCCTAGCCAAGTTTCGCAAGTTATTTTCTTAGGTTTGTTGTACAGTTAGCAAGACAATAAAGCGTCAAACTAAATCGTGTAAATGGGTAGATAGTAGTATCTGGGTATTATTTTTATTAATGGCCAGTTATTAAAAAATCTGTCATGATTATATATTATTTACGAATACGTTGTTATTTAGTACGTTGAGCTTGCACGATGTAATGATACACATATTAGTCTATTCAAAAAAAAATAAACTGTGACATAGCCTCACAATAGTGTGAGGTAGCTTTAGGTGCACGATTCATTAATATATTTTTGACAAACTCAAAAATATCAGGATGACCAAGATAAAAATAAATAGAAAGAAAAAATTGGTGTTAAATCGTAAACCTTCAAAATCCTGCCATATAATGTCGATCTCAAAAAAGATTGCCTGAAGGTAAACAAAGCGTCAATGAAAACAATAAAATGAATGAAATAAACCGTTTTTAAAGCCATACTGAGTTATATTATGAGCAATGAACGTAAATAAAAAAACATACAAAAATAACGTTTAGTCGGACAGACCTACATGGTGGAATGACTACTTATTTAAATATTTATTTATTATGGTTCGAATTATAAAATTGTGTTATTTACCGAAGGTAAGGAGAAAAAATACGAGGGACCGACGAAGAATTATATGAAATCATAATTTTGTTTATTCCATGGAAGCGTTCAATCGGTTATGGTTTTATTAAAATCATATTTAATTTCACAATCTCCGTTTACATTGGTGAACCTGAGAGGAATAACTAGTTGACATAAAGAAATCATGAACTTCTTGACAGTGGCTTCTTGTACGTAGTGGTACATTGTGTATCTATATAAGCTAATCAAAACAAAATAAACTTGTAAATAATTTTGTATATAGCATAAGAATAATTTATATATGATAATGATTGGCGAGTTGAATAATTTCAATCATTTATTGTTGACATGTTTACGGTTCAATGTTTTAATCACAATCAATCATTTTTAATGACTTAATTGCTAAATAAAGATTTTTTGACTGTTTTATTGTGACTGTTACTTTTGCATCGTTTTACTGATTTTATTTTGATTTCAATGTTATTTCTATTCATTTCACTTAGTTTTTGTCATCATAAGAATATGGAAACAGCTTCAAGAGCAGTGTCTATGCTACACATTTAAAAAATCATTGGCAATACGAGTGGGTATGTGTTGGTATGTTTCGACGTGCTATTCGTAACGTGTGGTAACACTATCAAATCTGGCTATGTTGCCAGTAGAGTAGAAATATCATAGTAATGAATAAAGAAAATTAAAGAACTCGCGCTACCAACGCGTAGGAAGACCGTTTTATCCGATTGACTGCACGTCGGGAGCACGGAATAACTGGTTAAAAAATCGACAACTATCTACTGGCACACAATTAAGTGATCAGACTATTCGGAATAGATTTGACAAATTTGGTTTCGCTCTCAGCCATTTAAATTAGACCATGCATAACTGGAAGTCCGTTCTGTTTACAGACGAGCCTAAGGTGAAAAGTTCACGTGTAAAGTAAAGAAGGCGAACATTTTTCAAGCAGTAAATGATTAATTTTATTGGAAATTTGTTTTTTTGGAAAGAAGGACCGTTACTGCTGCTAGTTAATTTAATTGTGAAAACCATTCTTATGTCATATATATTTGGGCAAAAAAGTGGTAAAAATTTCTTCATCATGCAAGATAATCCCCGCGCACGTACGGCCCCTATCATACAGAGAGCACTTTAAGATGCCAACGTGACAGTACTACCATGCCTAGCCATGAGTCATGATCTCAACTCTAATAAACATTTGTGGGATCATTTATAAAGGAGCCATTAGTCCAATTTCAGTCATGCGAATATCCGTCAAGATTGCATAAGCATTCTTAGTCTGTTGCGAGGAAATACCTTCTGAAAATATAACCCATTGATTACAGTGCAATGCACTTTTACAACATCTATAGGCTATAATTATAAACACTTCCATCAATAAGCTGTATTTGATGAGGAAATACACGCAATCAATATTCAGAGGTGACATCTTGTATTTTATGTGGAAAATGCGCCAAAAATACCAAAAGATCTAAACGGACTTAAATTAAATATTGGACATAGTAAGATCAAAGCCTTAAAGAAAAGAAATAAATTTGCTTTTATTTTTCATCATATTATAGTTTTTGCTTCATTGATCATATATTATTGAAACCATCAGTTTTTACACAACAATGTCGTGCAAACTAGTTATATTATAAGTGGAAAAGTTTAGACTGATGTTTGTCACACGATCACGCCAAACGTATATGGATGAAGACGATTATTTGGAAAGGATGTCTATTCATGCAAATGTGCCATACCGTGAAACAATAGGTTTATGTAAAACTAAAAGTATAAACAAGCAAAAAATCAGCCACAATCTGCACAAAATAATTTTATATTAATTACGTTAAAGGAAAAATATTATAAAATTGTTTTAAAGTTTACGTTGGGGCTTTGATTAATTAATTGAAAATTAAATTGCTTAAAATAGCGAGTCAAAATTATTGAGCTAGCAAATTAAATAAAAATATATGTTTGCTTGCATAAAATATCCAATATTGGAAATATAATCTATATTAAATAAAATCGTTAGTCATGTTTTCGTCTTCACAGTTGGTGCCTTCCAGATTATGGAAGTATTTTTTAATTAATTGCCTTAGTTAATGTAAAAACTTCAGAACGTTTTTTCATATTAGTGATCCAAGAGGAGGTTTTTTTAAACGTGAATTGCCAGTGATGGTTGTATGGCATTGAAACATTGTCTTTCATTTTAAACCTTATTAATCAACTCAAAATATCCCATGGAACCTAATAAGGATCCACAGAAGATGTTACGTTATTTACGTAGAGTATTAGCTAATTAAAGTGGAAATGGTTAGTAAGGCACAGCATTCAAATTTCATGACCAAAGAGCCCTTAACGGTCTAAAATAGCGACCACGCACCGGAAAGCCCAGAATAAGATGATCCGAACAATGATAGAACACCAGGATTGGACAAGTCCTGGATGTAGGTCACATTTATACGTCGGTTATCCGGCCGATAGAAAATCTCTTAGGGAAACCATAAGGAAATATTAAATTTAAAATGTTTGTTTATTTATTTCTCTGGGTGATAATTGTATGTATTATAAATTATGTGTAAGTAAGGCAAGAGATTAAAACTAACACAAAAAATTATAAATAATACCATCATAAAGATGGGTAAGGTATTAAAACCGACAAACATTGTTAATATATAAATTAAACAATTCACATTTTAAAAGCTTTTGAAAGTTTTATTAGATGTAGTTTTTGATTCAATTGCCACCTAGAGCAAAAATTTATATGATGGTATTGGTGTTTGTTCTGTGTCTGGGTATTAAATATATATATTTAAGTAGTTTATTTGTGATTCCTCTGTTGTCTGACGTCCGTAACACAAGTGCTCGCTTCTATATTTTCTACGGAGTCAGGTCAATGTATGGGATGTTGTGAGAATTTATTATTTTTATTATTTATTAATTTAATATTTTTATTATTGTTTTTATGTGAGTAAACATATTAAATATAGCAAGTCAGACATTTAAATACTTCGATTCATTACAGTTTTGTTTTGTCAAAATATTGGACGTAGCAATTACTTTCATTAAGTAAGAATGTGAATTTTAAATAATATAATGATTAATATCCAAGTTAAATATTCCTCGTAATATTTTGATTTGACCACAAGTATACACTGCACGCATAGGACTAGAAAATACACACCAACGGTTAAACTAATTCTCAAGAATCGTGTTCGGTAATTTTCAAATCGAACATCTCCGAAGATAATATACAAAGTGCTTTTATCACTACTTACCACGAAAACTTTAATCCATTCAGAAAAATCGTTTGAAGCTTTGAAGTTTTTATTGATGATGATTTATCTTACAGCGCTCATTTAAAAGAAATTAAAACTAAGATGTTACTTGGCAAGTTAATCGGGAAAGCTGCTTGGATACATTTTTATTGGTGTTAATCAGAAACGAATAATAGGCTTTTACAAGTACACTATCATTAAACCAGCCGTAAAATGTATAGTAGCGAACTATTAAAACATGAGGTAGACATTATACAAAGATCGTCTGTATTGGACCTCGTTCTCACCAATTTTTACCGCCAAATAGCAGTGTTCGCGTTCCTATGTTCGGGTTTGAACGGCGAGAGAGGCAGTTACATTACTGGGTATTGTAATATCTCCCCTTAAGTTATAAAGTTGGCAACGCACTAGTGATATTCTTGTGATATTACGAGCATCTATAGGCTGCGGTAACGCTTACTGTCATGTGGACTGTATGATTGTTTGTCGACCTGGTTTAATATGGCTTTATTCCTACTAATATTATGAATACAAAAGTTTGTAAGTATGGAAGTATGTATGTTTGTTAGTCTTTCATGCTGGAACGACTAAACAAATCTGGATTGAATATAGCATAGAAATTATTAGTAGTCTGGAATAACACATAAGTTACTTTTTATCTCAAAACCATGTTCCCGTGGGAAAGTTCTGAATTTATCTTATCTATGGAATCGACATGACATTTTGCACTGTTTAGCTGTTAGGAAGCGATATACTATTTTTATATAACGAAGCGATAAAGACTTCGCGGAATATCACGGGCGGAAATTTATTTTATCACATCAAATCACATTTATCAAAGAAAACAAGAATAACTAATTTTTTAGATTTCCCCATACTCTTAGCCTTTGACTCGTATTTCAGTCGTGAAAATATATAAGAGGCTCAGAGATTCGTATTTTTAATATCCCTTAATAATTGTATAGTTAAAGGAATTTTAAATTAAATATTATAGAAACGCCTACCTAATTGAAGATTAGAGTACCTCACTCACCTTTTTCTACTGCCTAATAGGAGTGTTCGCTTTGATGTGTGTGTGTAAAGTGGCATAATATCTTCAAGTCACAAGTTTGTGGTGCTTACTACGTGGCCAGTATGCTTGTTTGTCGACCTAGTCGAGTCAAATCGTGTATATCTATTTGTATATTCACGTATGTATGTATATATTAGAATATAGAAATTGTTTTACTATATAATATTTAAAATTGACTTAAACTATGTATTTTTAATATTAGTTTTATTCTTAGTTAACTGCCATATTAACGTTGCTGATTGTATCGTCTTTATTTTAATTCCTATTTTTAAGTTTTAGTTAAGTTTCTTTATTTCTGACACCTATTTATACAGCTAGCATTTTGTATTTAGCTAATATTTTACAACGAATCAAAAATTGTATTACACGCTGTTAGTTTTCTTCATAAACAAATATAAACTCGTGTACGATTAGAATATGTCAAGCACCTACAATATAACTGGCATGCTACCAATCGCAGCCGACTCGTAGATTGCCACAAATTAAATTCCTCACTGGCTGATACCACGCTGCCGTCTAACCTCTCACATTTTCTATGTACCAGAAGATATTTTGTTGTTTGACTTGTGTATTATTGCGATCATAAATAAATCCTCCGTGTATTGTTAATGTGAAAGCTTGTGACGTTGAATGGAAGTTGCGTGCAAAAACTCTTGCACGCTTTTATAAAGTAACTCTTTGTTTTGCAATGCTATATAATTCATTCATTATAATTACGACACCAAGTACAAGAGGAAGTACTATTCCATTCTGACAGTTTCGGCTTAAAAATTATAATGTATAACGATTCTAGCGGGTAGCTTTGCCTTAGAAACCATCTAATATAATAAATATGAAAGTTTATATAGATGGAGCGGCTGAAAAAAAACATGTTCCCTGGGATAGATGTAGGTTTTTATACTGTTACGACAAATACTCTTCCTGGAAGAACACGATTTACTCAGGGGTAATATATAAAGTAGATATCGCGGCCAAAAACGTGGGCATAAATCTAGTAACTTAACGACTTTTAAAGATTCTTCAGTCAACGATGCAGGTAGCCGCTAGCTTACGAAATAAGCCAAAGGAAACAAATGAAGTACAAAAGTTATATTCAAATAAAATTGTTTCACCAAAATTACGTATTTTATTATATAATAGGATAATGATATGAGTGTATTAGCAAAAGTAACTAAATTTGCCGTGGCTCCAACTCCGATGTCGTCAGGCGTTGCACGTATCGCTGCGTTGGCAAACCGTGTCAGTTCGATTGAATTGGCACGGCTATTATATTATTATATATATTATTTTTATATATTTTATTATTTATATTATTATTTTATTTTATATTTTATTATATATATTATTATATATATATATTATATTGGCAGCTATTGGAATTTAGATTAAGCGCTAACAAGTAGTATCGATGAGTTGCCGGTATGTCAAATAAATCAACAAAGTTTGAATAAAAATAGTAATAAATTTATATTTTTTGTCATTTATTTACTTACCAGTAGATATATCAAGATATTATTGTTTTGCCCACAACTTATCTTTTGATATGTAAGGTATAGGTTGCCAATGATAACTCAAAGTGTAAAACGAACTTTAGTTCATCCTATTTAAAAAAATAGCTCTTCATTCAACTGCCCTATCATGTATTTGTATTAATCATACCCAAAAGTTGTTCGGGCGAGTACGCTCTTAAGAGTCAAGCCTAATTAGCCTTTGAACTATACCTACATAGAAACCATAAAATTATTTATAAATACTTTTTAAATAAATTTACAACATCTATGACTTGACTCCGAGATAAGTGCCTTTTAGCAGTTCTGTAACTGACATCAATAGAGGGATCACAAAAATTAAACTTAAATACATATTTAATACTCAGGCACAGAACAAATATTATAATAATAAATATTTATAACATTCGTCCTGGGTAGGAATCGAATCCACGACCTGTGCGGCACAGGATAGGCACCGAATGCACCTTCGGGCACGTTGGGTTAATTTCTCTAATTAAAGTTTATGGTTTTCACTGAATAATATTATAAATATAATCTTTATTTCATTATTAAGAAATAAATAAGACAATATTACATGCATTTATCCGGCCTCAATTTTAGAAACGACGTAGTATATTTGCGTTTGTTGAATCGAATCCGCCGCAGTTGTGTCTCGACGGAAGCTTTAACCTCTGGGCCATGAAAGTCGTCAAAGTTAGATATGTGCTTTTAAAGTGGATGTATTCCACAATTGTGATATTTGCAACATAATTTGGGAGTCAATATATGTCCTTAGAAAGCAGGTCTGAGAAACGGCTCTGTGTGTCGAAGGACTTCTAAACAAAGGTGATTGATTATGATTACCACTCCAAAAATGGCTTACAATATACCAATAATCTCGCCTCAAATAAGGGTAAACCTTGAACTTTAGAGCTCTAAATTTGACTTTCAGGACCACCTAAATATATCATTTTTGTAGACTTATTTCCGTTGCAAATTGGTTAGTCAAATTTAACCACTTTACTGACACAGCAAATCTGTGTTCAGTCTAACCCTAAACATTTGAATAGATTGTTTATTTACAGTCAGTATTTTATTTTGCATACGCACTAACTGTTGCTTGTTTTTTAAGGAAGTTTAAAATTAGGTCTTACCGGCCGCGCTTCCAATGTCCGTGTTTGATCAGAATAACTTTTTTGTCTCAAACAGATATTATAACGAGGCATATACAAATAATTCAAATTAGTTAGTCCGTAATAAGTATGTCGTTGCGTTATCTACTTTTTATTTTTATATATAGCATATTTGTAAATTTTATGTTTTGACGGGCCCGATGGTTAATTCGGTATGCCAAGGGTTATGACTTCGATTCCCACCCAGGACAAATACCTATATGATGGATGGAGCGATGGAACTTGTATTAGTTCTATATCTGGATATTTACATTTATGTATTATATTTGTGATTCCGCTAATTTATTTTGAAATCAGTTCAATGTATAAGATGCTGTGTGAATGTTTTATTATTTAATAATAACGAATATTAATTTGTTTGATTGTATTTTATGTCCAGGTACGTGGCTATTGTGAAGCCCCTGCAACACAGACTGAGCAGACGAGTCGCTCGCGCTGCTTTGTTTACTGTTTGGTGCGCAAGCGCATTGTTGGCGCTACCTAGCCTTCTATATTCGGACACGTATAAGAAACAGTAAGTTATAACATCTTTGTTGATGATCATGATCATTAAAATAGGCGAATAGATAGTCAATATTAATGATTAAATTAATTATACTAATTTGTACTGAATATATAGAAATCTGAACGTAAATAGTTTTAGAAGGACAACGTCTGCTAGGTCAGTTAGTCTTAACATAATAAAGCTAGCTTCTGAGCTAGGCTCTAGACTCTAGCCTTAAACCTCAAAATGAGACACTGTGGAATATCAATTTTAAACTCAAACTTGATAGACACTAGCAATATGAAATGTATTTATTGAGATCTGTTTTAAAGATAAGCACGTTTGCTTTGACCCTTTTTATTTTGCTAACATAATCTTAAAATGTGTGTATGTATTTTAATTTATGCTTATATAATTTGCGGGAAATAAAGTTAATAGCGAGACACAACAGTATTTGTATCACATCGTAAATGTCGTTGGACGGAATCATTAACTTTTGGGCAAATGTTATCTTGCATACTACATTAAGCAAAATAAAAAATGGTTCAGGTGTGTTAATGATTTATGATCATACAGGGAAAATATAACAAAAACGGTACGTAAAGACTATTAAATTACAATAATAATATGTTCATGAATATATTTAAAGAAACTCCCAAATGAATAAGTGTCTCATCTCTTAAATAATGCTCGCATAGACTTTGAGTGATGTATTCATAGTAAGCACTTTGTGTGGTAAAACAAAACGTTTGACGAGCTACACTGTAAGTGAAATCGATCACGTTCACGTTAATGGAACCTACGCATTGGCACATGAAAATGTGCTTAGAAGCCAGTCAGTGTAATATTATTATATTCGTTATAATACAAAAATATAGATTGTCTCCTAATGGATTTAGATTCACGTAATGTATAAATGATGATTAGGCGGGACCGCATTACATTAGTTATTATTAAATTTGATATATTTACAGAGAACAGTAAGTGCATACTTATAATTCTTAGTAATTCGCTTTGGTTATGTGGTTCGATCACTCAGGTGTTCTAAACACCAAGCACGTATGCCACGTGACCCGACTATTTTTTATTGAAATGTGTCAATTTGTCTCCTGTTGTCATATTGACATGGAAAAATGTAGAACAATGAACGATAATCTTCATATATAAAAACTACGTGTCATGTGTTTGTGTGAAACCGATTTTAATAGATTTAGGTTTAGTTCTTATCTTCATGTATAGTCGAATTTTTTTTCATAGATTCAGAGGTATATAGTAAATATAGGATAACGTATATCGGTTAGCCCACAATATGAATTCCATTAATTGTGTCCAGGTGCAAAGTAATTATAATAATAATATCCAATTATAATTTGCTGTGAGGTAC
The DNA here is from genome assembly GCA_020976665.1 of Heortia vitessoides. NCBI lineage: Eukaryota > Metazoa > Arthropoda > Insecta > Lepidoptera > Crambidae > Heortia > Heortia vitessoides. The sequence goes on along the minus strand of JACJUM010001610.1, from coordinate 9,325,647 downwards.
CGGCATTGCTATAAGATGCCGGCAGAGTAAAATAGTACCTCCCGCTTTACAAGGTGTCACAAGAGGCGACGAAGAACCCACAGATGACCGTATGCTCATGCAAAAAAGTGTAATTAAAAGGAATCTAGTAGGAATGGGCAGCAGCATGCCCATCGCAAAGGCTACGCTATGCGATTGCCAACACGCTTGCCCAACGCGGCAATTATGGGGTAAATTTCCTCGTTCTTGGGGAGGCTTAAGTCCAGAGGAATTCCAATGACTGTCATGATAATGATGATGATCATATGTGTTTTCAATAGCCTAATGAAAATTTTTGTGTGTGTATGAGAATATATAGAAAAAATTATAATAAATGATCACCTTACCGATTTCGACCGACCACTCTCTGTCAATCCGGAACGTCTCCTTACTAAGTATCTAAACTATTTTTATTTAAAAAAAGGAAATAATTAAAATTAATTGTAGTAATCTATTTAAATAAGGAAATTTTATTAACCCACTTTCAAGTAGTCATTCTTACAACAAAAATTTTGGTAATATTCCATGATCAGTAAATAATAAATATATATATTCACACTAAATCTCATACATTGACCTGGCTCTGAAATAAGTCGCTTAAAGCACTTGTATTATTTTTTAAAACCTTCATGGTGATGCTTTTCATGTGTATATTTTATGACTCCTACGAATCTTTAGTCAACAAGACTACTTCTACAATAGTCTTCCTCCTCCTGTCCAGTCTGTACAAGATATCTAAATCAGACAAGGATACTAGTATATCAAGGATACTGCTAGGTATATCTTTCTTTCTAGGTTCCTTTAGATTGCGTAATATCCATTAGATATTTCATAGCTTAAATGCAGAAGGCACGCACGATCAGCAGCATTCTCTTCTCGCCAGTGTTAAATGATACATGAGTACTTATAGATTTTCCCCAACTAACGTTTTTGAAAATATACTTGTTTTATTCATAAAGTTAATTAATAATTATAATAACTTCTTTTTAAGCCGTTGAACACATACAATAATATGTAGTGAAAGCATAAGCATGAGAAACGGGACTACTTAGTACATAATAATTTAATTTGACTTGAACTTTACACTTGAGGCAAACAAATCCCTAAAGATTCCTAGCAATACTGTGAGTATCAGAGTCTAATACCTAAATAGTTCATGAGAGAGATAAACTTGAAATGTCACAACTAATTTTTAACTTAATGTCTTCCAATTAAGTTTGATTTAGATTACGATTGTTTTTCGATCTAAAACTCATTTATTTGTTCATCTGTCCTCTTGTATACGACTGCGTACATAGTATAATTTTTATTTTCATTTACAGAAACAAGCAAAAACAAATTATTAACCAAACTTTGCATTAATTAAACTCTCCGTCAACTACAATGATTTAAATTGTTTAAAATTTATAACTATACACACCATCGTTTGAAGTATTTAATAAAATTCTGAACTGAAGATAATATGCAAAAACAGCCAGTTGCGGTCTGAAACTTATTAAGACTTTAAATTACTTTTATATTGATAGAAGCTTGTTAATATGATATTCTTAGTTTGGTAATAGTGCCAAACAATAAGAGTTATACTACTTGATTTTATAATAAAAAGCTGTGGTACGATATATTAAATTCAGAAATTTTTAAAAATGCAGGTATGCCAAATCTGAAAAGCATATCCTTGCTTCTACTAGCTTTTGATGTAGAGTTAAGTACACTGCATACCGGATTGCTTAAGGAAAGCTTCTGTAATTCACACGCTGTTATCTCATAATAATTATTTCTGCAATCGACTTTAGAGCAACAAAGTTCAGGAAATTTAAGAACAAATATACACCTTTTTTGAAGGCCCTTTTTAGATAGCCCTAATCCATAAATTTTTACAAAATAAAAGTAGTCTAAGTAAGACCCTATCTGTCAAAAAAGTCCCATCATCATATCGGTCTACCATCTACTATCGGCATTATAAAGTGAAAATATAATTCTTTTTGTAGTTAACAAATAAGCTCAAACACTACGAAACCAATTTCGGAAAATCTTTCACTAATAGAAATTTCTATTATCAGCCAGTAACAAGCTATATTTTATCCCTATATTCACACGGAAAAAAAATCTAAGTAGGTAAAACCGCCGCCATAAATAAATTTAATCAATCTATTTATCTTGTAGGTTTTTGTTAATTGCAAATAAAGTTGATTCTATATTTTTAGATACTATCATAATATCCATTAGTTTATTGTCCCATTATGAATGAAAACATAAAAACCTACGTGTGTTTTGAATGCTGTAATTAATTCTATGTTTGTGGCTGTTTTACATAGAACTGGCTTGAAGTAATGACTATTAACTAAGCCCACCAAATTCGAAACAAAAGAACTTAGTACAGCTCTTGTCGTTAGATTAAAATAGTCTGCGTTTGACTGTTTAAATTTATATAAGTATAATTTTCTTGGTAACTTCTTGCGTTTTAGAAAAGTATATTTGATATTTCATAACTATATGTAAATTTATAAGAACACTAGCTTAGAACGTGTATCACGCGGGAGTTTTTAAGATCTACATAGGTCTTTTTCCATCTATAGACATTTCAAGCATTGCTTCACTCCGTGATAAGTCACTTGAAGCACTTGTACTACAGATATGAGACACAAGATAAAATATAAAACACCCAGACACAGAACAAATACAAATACTTGTCCTCGGTGGAGATTGAACCCACTTGGCTCTGTTAAATTTTATAAGTTTCACCTTTTCAGCCATTAAAGGCAGGAATGAATTACTTGATGAATTATTTAAATTACATTGTCTAGATTATTATTATTATTTTAAAAAAGTTCTTTTAATAAAAACTGAAAGCAATTACGATCCCGCTTAAACAAAATCAAACAGACCGGTCCTTACGGAGGTATTTAAAAAAATAATAAACCTTAATACTAAATTAATTTTTAGATACATCAACGGTGAACGAGAGATATGTTTTATCAAATGGCCTGACGGAAGTTATCCTACATCTAGAACAGATTACTGGTAAATATTTTCGCTTCTCTTCAATATACTTTAAAAAATAATAAAATTGTACCGTACAAACAAAAAGTTGAACACAATCATGAAAAACATGTAAAATTATTCTAAAGCCGCGCAACTGAAACTGATTTGTTCCTGCAAACAACGGCTTTCGCTTCCTCATTACCGACCGTGGATATGTGCATAGTGAGTGGCTTATTTGGTTTTCGTTTTTTAGCTACAACATCGTGTTCTTGGCTGTGACATACGTGGTGCCAATGTCGGTCATGGTGTGGGCGTACGCTCGGATGAGCGCGGCCCTGCGAGGGCGAGCCATTGGCGAGTGTACTCACCATCAAATGCAGGTCGTCAGAGCTAAGAGAAAGGTCAGTATCAACCAATTACATTCTGTCCGTGACCTGAATAATATGAACACAACTAAGAAATAAATCTTCATCAAAACCTGATGATAATTGAATAGATTTCAAAGAACAAGTTTTACTTGTTTTAGTATTAACTCTGATTGAGAGACCAATAAAAACATATTAAATCTTATTTGCTTAATGAAACAAGATATTATAATTAATGATAAATTAAGATTTATAGGACTGGCATTTGATATCTTTTATTTGGGCGAAATGTAAATTTTTTAGTACAATAATAATAATTAAATTAACTTATGGGTAAATAATAAACTTAAAAGTATGTATAGGTATGTATGTTACAAATTGATACTAGTTAAAATATTTTGTTAAAGTTTGTATAAGCTGTATTAGTTGTATTGTATGTGTCATACCGGGCGGTATACGTATCATTTTTACTAGGCTGCTTTCAAGTCATGCTATGTTAAGCGGCTTTTAAATCCGGTTTCATATAGTAATACGCGCATAAGACTAGAGAAATACGAGCTCTACATGTTCAAACATGTCGGCACATGAGATGATGCTGCAGAAAAATCGTAATAGGCGTTTTTTTACGTTACGACAGTCGTGGCATCGTACAGGAGTAAAAAACTCTATCAACGTGTATAAACAGTTATGACTGAAAAAGTGATTAAATTCGTGACATTGAATGGGTATTTAAAGATAAATATTCGAAATAAGATGTAAGCGATAAAGCTTGGGAAGAAATATCGTCAAAAATAAACTGAATAGGTGAGTAACGAAATAATAGTCTGTACTAGATGTATGGGGTGAAATAATTCGCCCAACACTTATGATCTAATCACAACTGAGATCTTATCCAAAACAATACGCCTACTTGACAATTCGTTTTCAGAACACTGCAGTTTTCGCACGCGATGTAATGTAACAATACGCTTACGATACGCACACGAGTCGTAAACATAGTGCTTAGGACTCGTGTGCGTATCGTATAATATAACTAGTAAAACATAGCATTGGAAATTAGGACCACTTTGTGTACCTACTTTCCAATACTATGTAAGTTATATTGTAAACTTCGCAACTTTCCAACAATACACTTGTTCCTCCAATGTTTACTATCGGAAGCTACTTATTCGAGTAGATGTTGTATTTTATATTATCCAGTACTTACTCGTACTTATGATTCTGACACAGAGCACCTACTTGAATCTAAAATGCTGGTTCACAGATGACAGTGATAGTAACTGGATACACACACGGATGGAACACAGTATATGGAGAAAGGATCCTCTGTACTGACTGTTAATAAATAACTGACATTGATGAAAGGCAAACTGGCTTGCCCTCTTTTCTATTAACTAACAAGCCAGCCTAGATTTGTTACTTGTTGCGGAAAATATAATTTTTTTTAAATTAAATAAATATTTTTTACCATAAATATAGATTATTTTTATGAAGTATTCATTTGCTACTTATCAATGAAGTCGCCAGAAATAACCACCAAAGAAAACTACAAAATATATAAGTATTTTGTTAAACGCGTATGAATCTAAATGATATCACGTTTTTTCATCATCGTTTTTTCGTCATTTCATTAAAGAAAAATAACCTGAATATTGAAAAGAAACCATAATTGAGCTGAGATCAATGGCTTAAATGTATGCGCTTACTAAAAAAATTACATTAACGAACATTTTTCTGTCTTTATTTTGTCGTATATATTGTATTTTTTGAAACGAGAAAAAACGATATTTTTGACTCATGACTCTACCAGTCATAAAAATCTCTGTGAGAATGATAACTAATGGATTTATCGCATTAATGAAGACGTAACTACATCAGTTCGTTTTGTCAAATGGTTAGTAAATAAATTTGATGCCACAGTTATTGGAAAGTCATATCAGTCATAATATTTCATAAGATGGGCTAAAATCAAATCGGTTAAATCACTTATATGAGATTCTACGTGTATTAATCTACCGGCTTTTGGACTATTTACAGTTTTTATGAATACAACGTCATCAACATCATCTATCTTGAACACTCATGGTTTTTGTTTGAGTTTTCTCTTCTCACATTCAAGTTTGTATTTTGAACAAGAACATTCAATTATTGTGCGAGATTTTATCATTATTTTGTCACTAGTATTTGTAAATTCTAATTCTATCATTGCCATAATTCTTATAAGCTACGGTTATAATACTGATAGAAATTCACGTAGGAAGATTATAAAACAAGTGACCTTTAAATATCGAAAATCGACTCGCTTCGTTGTTTTTTTATTTCTGATATTACACCCACGGCATGTTCACGAAGTTTCAGTTTGTACAAAGAAGGCAATTTAATAATTTGGGGAGATTATTAAATGGACCTAGTATACGTGATGATATAAAATCTTTTATGTCAGAAAACTTCTAACAAGAATCATAAATAGGTAAACCCTTATACATTGTAAATTGACTCGATAAGTGCCACTAATCGTGTTAAATCAACTTTAACCTTCTCGGCAGATCCGAGACAGGGTTAGGAAATAATTAATTACATGAACCTGTCACTTGAAGCGTGTTCAAATGACAGGGAATATAAACTGCAAAGACAATTGATTTTTAATTGAATATTAAAGTTGGGGACAACTCCCTGGCAATCACGTTGTAATTAGGTTTTTATCTTAAAACTGTAATACAGTTATTCATGAAATGTAATATATTAATGTAACAACTTGTATTTCTTAGGACAGGTCGATAACAGTTAACAATTATGAGGAAGAAGCATTGAAGTAACGGAAATGATATCATCAGACATAGTATGATAAGAATTATATTACAGGATGTGAGATGAAAGAACACATGCTATTTAAAATGGAAACATAGGTATTTAAAAATGATCTGATAAAGTCTATTGATGATTTAAATAAAATAAAGAATGCAAAATATCAAATTAATAGAAAAGTGTACATGTGTCAGAACCCAGGGAAGTTTGAGTTCGTTCAAATTGAAAACAACAGTTTTTGCTACAAACGTACAAACTTTCTTTAATCTTTATTTTTTTCGTGACATAAAACCGCAAGGTACCGGCAGAGTAGAATAGTACTTACTCTGCACACCAGGCGTCGTAAGAGGCGACTAAGGTATTACTATCCGCAACAGCGTAGCCCACAGGGTCCGTCACGTTTGCCTAGTGCAGAAATTATGGGCAAAATTCACCTTTTTTAGGAAAGCAGTAGACTTTAATGGCTGATTTGATGATGAGGATGAATTTTGATAGTTTAAATCGCTCTAAATTTACGGGTACATGCTAAATTGCCTGGAATTAAAATCCTGGACTCCCTAATCCCTGTTACGTAAAAATTGGAATTCGTACCTCACAAAATTATGGGGAAAGGTTTTTAGAAAGTTTACATGCTCCAATGGCTATTTTAAGTTATGCAATATGTAGATTTGTTTCAATAACCCATTTAAGAATGCGTTTATCATTAGGGCTGCTTGGCTTTGTCACGTCCCTTATCCTGTCATCCCATTCCATTGTAAGGTTAAGAATAAAATGATTAATGACACTAATCATTTGAAAGAAGCTAGAAGATCGCCTGTGCATGAGCTTTGTGAGACGATACAATATGATTTATAATTTTACAAGTAGTATATCTCGTACGTAAAAGCAGTAATGCAACTTGTCAATGACTATGATTTATCTTGATTATCTCGGGCATATTTTTATTGAAAGGAGCATTTAATTTTCCACTCCAAGAATCTAAAGGCGTAAAAGTTTTAAAAACTGGAGGAAATTTTCCTTGCTTGCTAAAAAGAAGATGCTTTCTTAATAATTTGCTATTCTTAAAATCAGTTTTATTGTTAGACTTCTGAATATATAATTGAAACTGGAATGTTTTTAAATTCTAATCCAAACTCAAATTCATGTATTTTGTAAACTTTGCTAATTATTTTGTATGTTTTTCTTACTGTAATAAGTAATGAATATGTAAATTCTTTGGAAGTGATTATACAGTATCAAGATCGATGAAGCTTTAAAATGCAAGTATACAACGCTACTCCGTAGAAACTTTGTAGTATCTAGTTAAAGCGTAGTAGCAGTTTTTACAAGTATGAACAATACAGGATAAAAAAGAACCACTTTTATGTGGTGCCTGAGATATTTTTAATTGTTAATAATAATATACACCTGCAAATCAGATATACAAAACAGTTCTACTTTTTAAGTATTCAATAGCGATTGTCTATTTTTATTTATAAAAAATAATGGTAATTTTGTAACGATTCTTCACTACTTATGTTACTATGTATTTTCATATTGTTTTGCTAAGTAATATTAATATAAAGTTGATGCTCCAAACTTTATACAAACAACTCCCTTATCTTTGCTTGGAAATTTTTCTTATTTTAGTTGCTGATATTTTAGCAAGATCATGTGGTGAACGCATAATATATACTATATTGAAATAATAGAGAATATGCAATTAATTCGACTGGCCTGATAGCGCAGATGGTATATCCTATCTTGTCAATCTCATCAAAGGTGGTGGTCGATTCCCACCCAGAGCAAATATTTATATGTTGATATTTGTGTTTGCTCTGTGTCTGGGTGTTCAATATATGTATTTAAGTAGAATATTTGTGATTCCTCTGTTGTCTGGCGTCTGTAACATAAGTACGTTAAGCGACTTACCACGGTGTCAGGTCAATGTATAAGTTAATTGTAGCTTTACAAACACTTAAATAATATTTTCTTACAATTGTTGAAAATTACTATTATGGAAGATATTTGCTATTTTGTAATTAAATTACTTGTTAATGGGATGCAATAAGCCAATTTTAGTAATTCGTGTTGGAAATTCAATAAAAGATGTGATAATGCTTTTAGTATCTGTTGCCGACCTATTTAGTCGTAGAATGTTCTTTTCAAAAACTGTTAACTCTAAGTTAATATAACATTGCTGTGACAATGTTCCCTCTGACGTTTCTTGAAAGAGCACTGGGCACTACTTTATCTCTTGATATTTTAACATCATATTTTTCAACAACAAATACATTCTATGATAGTTGTTGACGGACTTTCTGTCTCAAAGAGGGCTGTTTGAGCCGGCTAGTCCATTATCCCCGGATATGCCTCATTTCCAGTTTATCCAACTATCTGCCAGCCATAGAAACTTCCCTTTGAGAATGTGTTCCATCTCAATACTACTTTCTTTGAGTTGTTTTGTTGATTTTCTTGTTCACATTCTATATTAATCTATTCAGATTTTCTGAGGCTTGCAAACAACTGGCATGGTAATTTGGAGTTGAACGGCCTATTACATCACAAAAGTAAGTAAGTAGTTACTTAGAATAGACATTCACTTGTTTTTCAAGCCTATTGTTGTCTCATCTATTAGTCTCTAAGAATGGGAAAAGTGTAATATGAATATTCTGTTCAATAAAAGGCAGAAATAATCTGTTCAAGAAAGGGAAAAAAATTCTCCCAGCATCAAAATATTTTTTCTTTTATTACACTGTATGGGTACGTACTGCCCTAAATGCGGTAATACATATGATCTTGTAAGCTCTGGGATCACATTAAAGAAATATGTGTCACTTGTACGTGAGATTATGCTGTCATGGAAATGCGTATCTTGTAAAAGTCAAATTTCTAAGATTAAGAATTAAGTACGCCGGTCTGCTACCTTATGAGCACCTCAAAGAATGTGTGTGACGTGTTTAATGACACAACAGATAATACGATGTCGAAGTGTGAGTTTGAGAATATCACAACGCGACGGGGTGGTAGTGTCAACCCTAGTTGCTGCGTAAGCGGAAACCTTAACTTGCTAAGGTAATTGTTATTAAGAGTCGCAGTTATTATGAGGGAGCCCTTAACAATGATTTCTTACTACTTCATCACTATAATGCCTCGTTGAGGCAAGCTATACACTCAGCGTGCTGGAAAGACTCTAGAGTCACGCCGATCTCAAATGGAGAACATGGTCCTGACGTTACGACGTATAAACCTACTTAATAGTCATATTAGCCAACAACTAAATAGTTTACTTTACTTTAACACGGTTTTCTTAGATCTCGTTCGACTGTAACCAACCTGGTGCCTTTTTTTGTTTCATTTCCTCAGAGATGGACTCAAGTAAACAATTCGATGCCGCTTACTTTGATTTTCAGAAAGCTTTTGATCTTGTCGATAGCGGTATGTTGCTTCTCAAGTGTTCAGTGATAGGATAGGACAGACACCCGGTCTTTTGCGGTTTTTCGCGAACTATCTTGGGGATCACTGTCAATTCGTGGGGTTGGGTAGGTACTAGTTCGAGATCTACTACACTCGATTCGGAGTTATTTAGGAAAGTACGTGAGGCTCTACGTTATTTATTTTTATGGTAAACAACATGCCTGAAACTTTCAAATACGCCTGGTGCCTTCTTTTGTAGACGATCTCAAGTATATTTGGATATCAGCAGTGAAACGGGCACGTTATCTCTTCAAAGTGACATTGACTTTGTGGTAGCATGGGCCGATAAAAAGAGCTTGGCTCTCAATATCTCTAAATGTAAAACCATTTCGTACTCTTGAAAGCGAACCTTTGTAAAAGTAGACTATACGTTTTGTTGCGTCGATTTTAGGAATATTATTAAATAAGTTGGACTTCCACAAACACGTGACGAGCTTACTTAAAACTGCGAGAAGATTATTAGGTTTTATTTTAAGAACATCGTCAACGTTCGTTAGTTCTTCCGTGACCCAAGTATTGTACAACTCATACGTACAGTTTAAGTTATAATACGAGGCGGTAATTTGAGATCCCAGGCACAAAAATATAGCACCTTCATTGAAAAAGTACAAGGAGTTTTTATTTGAGTGTAGAAGCATTATATATATATATATATATATATATATATATATCTCTTCTATCTTTTATCTAATATTTATAATCTAACTATAGCGTAGGGTCCTACCCACTGAAAGATTACAGCCACTTGCCGTAATGTACCGACAGAGTATTGGCGTGAAGTACCTACAGAGAAGAATAGTATCTTTCACTGCACCAGGTGTCGTAAGAGGTGACTAAAGTACTGCTACCCACAGATAGCGGTATTCATCCATATCCATCCAAAACAGTGCGGCCCAAATTTATAGAGCGGGATTGGGCAGCCAACACGCTTGCCCAGCGCAACAATTATGAGCAAAAGAACCGTTTCCTAATTTAGTAAATAGACTTGTTGACGACCCTTTGTAAGCCTCGTTAACTAGTACACACATCACACAGCTTTCAAAATACATCGAATACATATACGTGCAGTAATTTTCGGGTATTTTGATGCAAAATATCGCGCACTGTAACTGTAAGTTAATAATTGATAGCTAGCATAGCGTAGCATTTGACGCTTTTATGGTTAACGTTGTCAAGGTCTAATAAGAAGATATAAATGTATTAATAAGGAGAAAAATTGATATTGGACTCAGTTTCGTCATCATTGTCAACTAATTGTAAAATATAATATCGACGTGTATTTCTTAACCGCTAATGAAAAATGTTATTATGTAGTTTATAGAATAAAAACATTAAAATTGAAAACCATATTATTTTCTATTTAAAAGAAGTTTGAAGATCAACATGACTGATAAATATTATTGTAATGTAGTAGATTTAATAAATGTCAACGTTTAATTTATTAAAAAATATTCTAATTATCTTATTATTATTTATATTTACTGTTTTGTCTATACTGATACAAAAATGTACAATTAGACAATTTTACAACTATATATAAATTATTTATCTGGTGATATATATGCATATATATGTTGAGAACAGATTTATTATTATATTCAGATAAAAAGATTTTTATATACGAGTACATTTCAAGAAATTAATTATCCTTGTCTTACGGCATTTGTCGACTGACAAACACTAAATAAAAATACATGAAAAACTAGAATGGCTCGTTAAGCATTTTAACACTATACCTGGATGTAAGTAGATCTGGATAAATAGGTATATTATAATAATGATATTTAGTAAGAATATAAAAGAATGGTCAATTGCCAGTTGAATTCGCGTACCGAGGGATCTGTTCGAACTTTAATGGTTCCCTTCCACATTTGATGTAGAGAACCGATAAAACAGGTCATATAATTCCATATCAGTAGAAGTTGTAACTTGAGCAGAATACAAATGCCCTTGTTAATGCAGGGGCTTAATTATCGCCTTGATGCGAGCCAGCTATCTGTTTGCATCTTTAGATAATTACTGTTTTCGTAGTCGAAGAGGTCTACCTTATGACGAAATCGATCAATTGCGTTACGATGTACGTGGAAATACAACGCGGGACATCGTTTGATTGGAAATTTAAAAGTGTACACACATACCTATTATTTTTTTGAATAAAAAGAAATATAATTGCAGTGCCCTTTTGGACGCTAAAATTCTTGAGAACAAAATTCCCTAATAAAAAAGTAGAGCTATCAAATGAAACCTCTTTGTTTCGTATACGGTAATGTAATTACTTACGTTCCTTTGATAATGACGAAACGTATTTATAAGATTACACAAATTATGTTAACGAGACTATTAATGTTGTACATAAGTTTTATCTACAGCTTGTTATCTTACGAATTAGAACCGTATATTTATTGTATGTACTAGGTATGACAAAATAAAACGTGTAATTGAGTCCCCTGAGACCCTCTTTTTCAATAAATGCCAATCTTTCCTAAGAACTTGGACATCGAGGCAGCATATTTATTTATTCCTTTTTGGAATAAAGTACTGTCTAACGAAGTTTCGATAAATATTAATATGAAAACTAAAACTGAAACTATGAATTAATTCATTTCTTTTTTAATGTCAATATTGAAGGATATTTTAATATATACAGTTTCCAATATCAATTAAAGCTGTGGTATTAATAGACTGTCAACGCATTAACGCGCGTTAATTTAAGAAAAAACCTACTACAATTAATTTTCCGCTTCTATTGTTCGTATCGTGATATTATACAGCCTTACGGCTTTCACGATAAATAAATTATTTAGAACATATTTAATTTTCAGCTATATAATGTTACAATAGTAGGCACTAAACTATACAACATGTAGCTTAAGTTGCGAATAAAAACTAAGGTATCTTTAAATAACGCATTCCTAGAAGTGATGAAAGGCTCTAGCGTTTTAAGCATAATATTTGTAGAGGCGGCCTCACAAACTAGGACAGCTTAAGTTTGCTCACAATAAAAAGCTTGACTTAGCCTTTTTGGCTTAGTCTTTTTTAACTTAGACTTTAATAATTTTGGTTTTTCAGATTACAGGAAACGCGATGAATTAAAATTTAAATTTAACAAGCGTACGGACCGCGTGATAGTAGGCGACACCGCCTATAAGTGTAGCCGTCCTAGTAATTTGAAAATATTATGTCACTTTACCGATTATTTTGCCTTTGCTCATACACACTCTTGAAACTGAAACACAAACACGGCGGTAGGTGAGAGTAGTATAAACACCAGTAGTTGTATATATATGTATATTTATTTATATATATATAGTTAGTTAGTATAGTAGTTGCCTTTATACAATATTTCCAAGCAACGCTTTCAATAGTAATCATGCATCTTCCTGCTGTGGGAGTGCCATCCGCTAATCCAAAAAAGGAAAATATGTTTTTACCACAACTAATATTATTGTCAATATAGTAAAGATCGATATGGTTCCGATTAGGCCAACTTAATGGACCAGAAAAACAAAAAAAGATAGCGGATGCGGAAAATATGAAGTATTTTTATTGCAGCAGCGTAAAAAATGATATAAATCATATCGGAGTGTCCTCGATTTTGGCTTTTTATTTTCTTGGCAACAGTTAAGCCGACTTGTTCAGCTCTTCCTGTTTGTATTAACAGGACGATAATAAAGGGGATCAAAACAAAGGTATGGCCTTTTGAAATTTACATTATGAATGTTCATAATAAATTCACGTCCGCGCACTTAAATGAATGAAGTGAAGAATGAAGTCATTTTAGGTTTATTACTGTTATTAATTTTCTCTTACTCTTTTTTATAAAAAGTGTTCTTTCATAGATATTGGTATAATTATCAGATTACATATGTTTATATTCATAATTATAGGATAAATTTACTAATGACATATAGTTAAGGAAGCTAACAAAGAATTTTAACAAGCTGGAAACGCCTGTCACTATGGCTACAAACACAAACTCCTCCTATTTTCCTATAAAGGATAAACAAACCTCATGCATCCGATCTTCAGAAGCTCCCATTTCCGCCTTCAATTTATTTGTGAATAAACAGGGACGAGAAGGTAAGGCTGTATCAAAGGTCAGTGAGTATAGACAATATATGTAGGTATATTGTGTATAAGTTTGGTTAATAACACAGGTCAAGAATATGTTAACTTGTCTTTCCTTTTTAAAATACTAAAAGTTTTTTTACATACGTATGTATTCCCTGTGAGGTTTTACTTTAAAAATTACTCGCACATTATTTATTTCATCTTTTGATGTTTTTTATATATATGTAGACATATAATTAATATAATTTACACAACATCCCCATGACTCTAAGATATATCGCTTAAAGTGATTTTGTTACGGACAACACACGAATCACCAATATAATAGTAATATAGATAATATTCCTGACAGAACAAATACAATCATTAATTATAAAAATATTTATTCTGGATGGGTTTGATCCCCACCCATGACCTTTAGTGCACAAGATAATTCACCACCATTGGGCCCAGCAATCAACATATAATTTTCTCTAATAGTTTTTTATATATATAATAATAAATCAAGTTAACTATAGAATTTTCTCTGCCGGACATACGTCGTCGATACGTCCAGCGCGATCCTGCGGCTTTAGTCAGATCGTCTGTCCACTTTGTGCAAGGGTGTCCTACGCTGTTCTTGTACCGGTACATGGTCTCCATTCTAGAACCTTACGGCTCCATCGGCCATCAGCTTAATTATATATTCACATAAAAGTATGTAAAAAAATAATTAAGCTTTTTTTTTGTTAGAACGAGTGGTTTATAATTTAAATAATGAAACGGATCTATATTTATTTTAAGAATCTCATTTGACTAATATTTTTGTCATATAACTATATTAACAAATATTATGATTGTTATTTAGATTATTAATAGATTAATATAAAATCACTTTCTACAATTTATATTGGAAATTGTGGTCATAATTTATTTTTCTGATAGCTCAGCAATTGAGAGTTATACTACAATATTCTTTAACTGTAAATGAAGATAATAGAATACGTAAAAAGGTTAAGATGACATTAGTTACTTTATAAATAAATTGTTGAATATCATGAATTTATTATTCATAAGTCACTAGTTAAAGTGGTAGAGATATTCTGTGAAAAAAATATTTGGGATTCGACTTATATATTTATTATCAACATTTATTTATTTTTTCCGGAGGTGATTTGGTTATGGAAAAACCTTTTTAACTCAGCATTATTAGAAACACTCTTTATATAAGATGTGATATAATAAAAAACATCTATTAATAATATTCGATAAATCAAGGCATAATATCGAATCAAACCATGATAAAATGCCTCTTAACGAATTAAGCTTTTGCGCGACTTTAATAGAAAAGTTAAAGCGAGTTAGAACTGCAGTCACTGAAGTCTTAAAATCTTGGTCTGTTTCATAATATATGTATATTATAATATAAATTAAATAAATGTATAAATGTAATAATATAATATGTATGTATAAATTTCATATAACAGGCGCGATCCATATTTAGTGAGATGCAACATTGTTTGACAATTGTTGGTACTTATTTAAACTATCAAGCGGCAAATCGAGCCATGACTTTTTCCGTCTTGTACGGATTCAGCGCTTTGATATTGTTCTGCTATAGTATAAAAGATTTCTTAACTTAATAATTATAAAAAAAATATATAAAAATACAAACGCTTAAATATATCAATTCTCAGTTTAAGTCGGTCACTTAACCAACCGTTTGTCAATATGACTAGTAAAATATACTTTTGTAATATTTTTTTACATTTACGAGCTACTCTTAAACCTGTCCAAAACGTGGCCGTGCGGGAAACAAAAAATTTACAAAGTAAAATAAACCGCGTTTTAAATCCTTCAAAATAATAGTTTTGTTATAAAAATACTAAAGACTTGATCAATATTATCAGTTTCTATATAAAGACCGTGTGCCGTGAGATACTGGCAGAATAGAATAGCACTTCCCTCTACCCCAGGTGTCGTAAGAGGTGACTAAGGTACCATAAACGACAGGTGACGGTATATCCATCCGAAACAGTGCAGCTCAAATGCACAGAGCGGGAATCGACAGCAGCATCCCCGCCGCGATAATTGCGCTCTGTGATTGCCAACACGCTTGCCCAGCGTGGCAATCATGGGCAAAACACCTCATTTCTTAGAGAGGCTTATGTCCAACAGTGGATTTCCAATGGCTGGTATGATGATATAAACACTCATTAGAGGGATTTACTTGTAAAGGATTTAGTAAGATAGATAGGAGAGATAGGCTCTCAAACACAAGATGAAATATTAACTTATATTGTCAGGTTTTTATAGGTTTCTCAGCAGTCCTATAAACACGTACCGTCTTTACGATTCAGCTTTTACGCTTTTATTTCATAGCATAAAGTTACTGCTATATGCCTCTCTAAATAATTAGCATTTTGAACATAAGAAAATAAAATTTCATTATAAAATCTCACCCTACGGCCATGTTTTACGACCCATACTTTTTAATTTTACGCTTCTAAAAACTTTGTAGATGAGGCAATAAAATGAAACTAACTGAAGTACCAGTAAAAGCTAAAAAGTATATTTAGTTTGAAAAGTATTGTATGTTTTTATTTATGTTATATGCTGGATATATCTCAATATCTAAAATCGAAAGTGTTTAGCCGATACGTGTAAATAGCGATGATGATCTTATCGTACTGAGACGTGGTCTATCGCCCACAGTGAGTGAGCCTTATAAGCCAACTCAAGGTAGTCTAACGAGGTATGGAGAGGGTAATGAATAAATGCACAATTGAACCAGAAAAACGGAGTTACATAAATGAACCAACATAGCCCAGTGAAATAGCAAGTTGAAATGGGTGTCGTACAATGGGAAAGGCACAGCATATTGCTGAACGACGGTCGTTAGTGCCATAAGATTGCCTGAAGACTACGCGCCGTTGCGCGAATAGATTTTAGATTTTAAGATGAATAAGACAGAGAATGATTCGTTTCTTAAAATAAATAGTTCACACAATATCTTATTGACCCTACTCCGAAATAACTTGACCGAATCACCAGTATAACACTTAAATTTATATATTTAACACCCAGACACAGAACACATATAAATCTGTCCTGGGTGAGGATCGAACCCACAACCACCACAACATGATCAATACATATGAATATAAAATAGAATCAAGCAAGAGGTGATCATCCAAAGCTGTGCTAGTATTTAACTGTCATGACTTCCATCGTATATACTTCATATTATAGTGCATTAATTTAAAAATGAACAAAAACTAAAATGCCCCAACCTGGTAATTAATTATTTTTCCATCATTACTAATCTCGTCGTTTTTAAAAGACAATATGATACGATAGTAGTAAAGTATAATTACGAAAGATATGTCTGTTAAATACATGTATTTACGAGTATTATATTTGTGATTCCTCTGTTGTCTGACGTCCGTAACACAAGCGCTTTAAGCGACTTATTTCGGAGTCAGGTCAAGGTGTGAGATGTTATGTGTATTTTTTATATGTAATCTAAATAGTGTTCAGGTTTATTCAAAATCAATGGTACCACTGAGTGTACAAATTCTATTTTGAAGTTCATCTCAGTTTTGTAAACTGACTGTTGCGTGCAGCAAGTCTTGATAAAAACTTCCTTAATTTCCTAGAACGTCTCTTAAGGAAACTTCCTAATTACGCTGCTGCATTTAATTGCCACTGCTATAGAGTTTCGTACTTTACCTAAACTTTTAAAGCTCAAGTTTTTTATGGTCACTGGATTACTCTTACTTCATTAAAGATTTTCGATAGAATTGTAAGAAATGCCATAAAAATGCCGGGGCACATTTCCCCATTGTCATAAACCTTGATCAAAGGAAAAGTTCGTTCTATCTGAGTACGTTTATCTTTAAAAAATTCTTTCCTGTTTCCAAAACGTTTTCATACATATAATAATGACTATCCTTAGAATCTACGAAGAGCATTTCTTAGATTACGGAGAATGATGTCCAATATGGTTTTGGTTGAGCAGCTATTGACTTTTTATCATATAAAAGGCTAAGGTCTACAAATTTAAACTACGCTTTCTTGTATTTTGTGTCTCATATTTGATTCAATTTACAACTTCCATTTGATGCGTCAAAGAATGGACTATCTTGATGGATTATACATTTGAAATGCTTAACGATACAAAACATCAAACGCTTAGAGCGTTAATCATTCAATTGTTTAAAGGTGGTCGTTTACTGATTTTTTTATTTCGTTAATTTATTAAGCTTTGTTGCACAAAATATTACAAAATGGTAAATGGCGGACTTAATTCCAGTTGGCATTATCTCTTAGTCAACTATTACACGAAAATACATAACGTAACAGAAAAAATATATATAGTGACGCAGAGAATATATATTAAATAAACGCAATGGTGATGATATATATGAAATCCGTTTTTTGGTTGCCGAGAGTTTAAGCCTGTATCTGTAAGAGACTCTGGTGACATCACATCAATTTCCTATCGTACAAACGATTTGTAGACTAGTAAATCATGCAGCAGTAATTATCATCATCACACAAGTGATGGAGTTACTAATAGCTTATATTTTATAACATCTACGAATCTTTAGTCAATCTTGAGAACGGTTGCCGTAAAGTAACTGAAACGTCGAACTAGATGTAAAAAGTAAATTAACCGCGTTTTAAAGCCTGTAAAAGTAGTTTCATTATGAGTAGTAAATGAGTAGTAAATGTTAGAAAATACGATGACCAATATGTAAGTTTTTTAGGAAACCAACAGCGTTCAGTACAAATATTGACTCGAAATAGTATAAAACACAAAATACAGCCAATAATTGATCTCTATAATTAATCAAAAAGTAATATGGATCAATGACATAGGAAAGAAAAAAATCATATAGAAACAATAGTTTTAATAATTACATTAACTGACAGCTAATTAAGAATATTTGAATAGAGAACTATTATTTAGTATTACATCAATATCGTTAATCAATTCAAACGTTAAAGTTACGAACCAAACTCACACGGACATGTTTTTCAATAGTAATCTATTTAAGGTTAATGGTTTGCACAATTATGTAATGCCCGACCAAGTACAATAACTACCTGTTTGTGTCTAAATCCTTATCTTACCAAACCTTGTTAGAGGAATGTTAATAAAGAATCTTAAAATGCGAAATAAGGGAGATACAATGAGCAACATGTCGTTTGTTAGTAGTATACCTGATATACCACAATTAGTCTTGTACGAATGGCGTGACTGAAAATCATGAAATTTATAAGTACAACATTCAATACGAAGTGGAATTCTTCTAGTTTGTATTCAAACTAAAAGAATTCCACTTAATTAATTATAATAGTTCTGAAACAAATGAGGTATGTATATGCCTGGTAACACAGTGTTGGTTGTCTAAATAATGTTTGTTTGAATAATATGCATTTATTACAAAACTGTATTGTAACGTTCTCGCTTATTGTTAAGATACCAGAGAGGTTTTAGCGGTACCTTGCGCCAATATGCTGATTGAGTTTACTGTTGCTGTTAATAAATAAAATAATAATTAAAATAATACTTACTAACATCTTTGCCAACAGGTGGTTCGTATGTTTGTATTAGTGGTGATGGTGTTCGCGCTTTGCTGGCTGCCATACCACGCGTACTTCGTGTTGGTATACCACCATCAGTCCTTAGCCTCTGCTCCCTTCGCTCAGCATATCTACCTCGGCTTCTACTGGTTGGCCATGGCCAACTCTATGTTCAACCCTCTCATATACTACTGGATGAGTAACAAGTAAGTGATGGATTGTTTTCTATACATTATTTTTTGTATAGTATGCGCAAACAAGCATACTGTCCACTTGATGGTAAGCAGCCAAGAGACGCTCGTTTTCTTACAAGGACGTAGCGTATTGCTAACTTTGTGATATGACGATATTAGTAAGTTCACTGCCTCTTTCAGGCTTCAAACCAAAATACAGTAATGCTTGGCAGTAGAAATAGATGAGATAGAGGTAACCAATACAGACGACCTTTGTATGACGTCTTTCTCTACAAAGTAGATCATATGTTTTGAATTATAGATTCAAGTAGTCGACAGTAAAGTTAGGATTTTTGTGAATTTCTTGTGTTAAAAGTTGATATAGTATTAATTGTTGTAAAAAAATTGCTTATACTGTTCTTATTATAATAAGATATGACTGCCTCACAAAATAACATCCTTATTATGTTAATGCAAATGGACTAGCAGAGTAATTGTTGCTTTATGTATGCAGTAGCATTCTACTGCTACATTGGGTAAATGACATAGAATACTCTCATTACGTTCGTATATTTCGTATATTTTAGGTGTCCGTTGCCAACACCAAATCTACCACCATAGCAATAGAAATCATAGAAACAACATAGAGGCACCATAGAGACTATATAAAGAGTTTAGCTAAAATAATGTACTCAGATGTTGTAAATAAATATATCTATTTTCAGAGGGCGTTAAGAAAGGTTGATTGTTTTAAGATAAGTTTTAATCGAATAACTCTCTAAGTTTTACTAATAATATTCATTATGCTTACTACGGGATTAAAATCGATGCAACTTAGGATTTCAGTTATCAAAACTGTAGATTAATACTTTAAATACTTTTTGCGTCAAAGGATTTCTATTAAATTATTTCTATTAAAATATTCAAGAACAAGATATGAAATACAAATACGACTACGTATTAAAATCTGAGCGCATTGTAGGATAATAGGATAATGCTACAAAATGTCTTAAGAAAGTATTGATAACAGTCAGAGAGACAGAGTAAAACCATAAAATTGGATATAAGTTTTACCAGTTTTTTTATAAAATATCATCGATTCAGTTTATTTGTTGTTAATTTTTTTTTGTCAACCAATGCATTAGACAAATAAAAAAATATAAAATAATAGTACAAAATAGCTAGGCGGTGGAGAGCTCTAAATTTCCGAATTGTCATTGTTTTCTCGTTCGTTACGTTCGCTTTAATATAAACATAGTTATCGATTGTGGCCTGGTCAAGTTACACGGTAATTAACTCGCTTTGATCAGCCGCTTCATGTATATAACCTTTGAATGGATCAGATTTTGTATCCGTAAGCTTTGAGGAAGTAAGCTACATTCAAGCAAATATGAACATAATTAATATCGTTACATAGATCTCTTTACTTATGTAAATATATGATTAATCAAAAGAACTTTCTTTGTGTCGTACGTTGACACTCCACGTTGGCTGTAAACCAGCCATTATTTTATGATATTTACCATGAAAATACTAATAATTATATATTATTAATTATACACATACATTTACAAAGGACATTATGTTTTAAAATCATACGATTGGCCGCCTGAACTCTGAGCGATACTTGAGGATTTAAGCTACTTTATGTTTGTACACCGTAAAAAGTAGGTCTTCTTTTTATAAGAACTATCCTCTTGTATGGGATCCCCTCTCCAATTTCTGTAATATATACATTTTTAAGTGTTTTTTGCTGACTAACGTTTTGACTCTTCGTTTTTGTCGCCGTCCTATTTTTATCAATATTTCTACTACTTACCTACTTTAGTACATTATATTAGGAAAACATAGTGATTGAAGTTAACATTATCTTTACTCATATCATCATAAAAAAGGAATGATTTGTATGTATCCAAGTATGTGTATCGTATAAACTTTGAAACTACTGAACCGATTTTAAAGATATTTTTTAATTATAATACATCTTTACAAGAAACATCTATAGATTATATTTTTGTAATTTTTTATTATATTTTTAGGTAAGCAACATTATTTTTATACATTCAAAACAAGTAAACGCAAAAACTACTGCACCTATTTGAAAAACTATAACATTAATAGAAAGTTACATTATTAGCAAATAATATAAGTTAAGTTATTTCTCTATATGTTTACAGCTAAAATAACAACACTCAACTTAACTCTCCTAGCACTTCCAATAACAATGAACTATGTAAAACGAAGCCTCATTAATAATCTGCGTAATGTTGTTCGAATTGTGTGATGTGACAAATTTAAATAGTCGTAGTGTTCATTTGTTATTTTGAAAATATACTTATTTGCAAAAAAACGGGCACTTAAGCTAAGTTTTACTTTCATAATTTTGTAAAATAATAAGCAAATCATAGTTTTCGTCAGTATTATCATACAATTTTGGTAAAATTTATGGGTTTTAATGCTAAAGATCGCTAGTAGTGCATGTAGTACTCGTGAAGTAAAAGTTAACAAAGATTTTTGTTTGTTTTTCTTTAATAAAGTAAAAGCAGATAAATGTTTAGTATCGAGTGTGACCCCCTCTAGCTGAAATTACAGCTTGAATGCGTCTGGGTATGCTAGCGAGGATATCCCGGATACTTGCTCGCGGAATACGTTCCCACTCCGCGGGAGCTTTTCTTCAGCTCTCTGATGGTCTGCGGAGCCGGCTGTACTGATCTCAAGCATCGTTTCAGAACGTCCCAGACATGCTCTATAGGACTGAGGTTGGGACTTCGAGCTGGCCAATCCAAACGACGAATGCCGACCTCTTGTACATTCGCTTCCACATCGCCAGACCGGTAGGCGCGAGCGTTGTCGTTCATAAAAATTGAGTCTTCGCCTAAAGCGGCCAATGCGGGTTGTGCATGAGTAATTAGAACTTCCGTTATGTATCGTCAGTCAGTCAGTGAGCCGTTTTCAATGAAGACTAACTCTGTACGATCCATTGAATTTATTCCTGGTCAAAACATAACAGATCCCCCACCATAAGGTGTGATTTCTTCAAAACAAGCCTCTGCAAAGCGTTCTCCTCGTCTTCGTAGCACTCGCCGACGTCGATCTTCACCGAACAGAGATATCCTGGCTTCATTAGAGAACAATACCCTATTCCAGTCTTCTTGAGTCCATGACTCACAGTTCCGAGCAAACCTAAGCCTGGCAACTCTGTGCTCACGGAGTAACTTAGGGCCGCGGGCGGGGCGATGACTGCGTATATTGGCCGCGAGAAGCCTCTTTCTGACCGTCCATAGACTACTATGCACATTTCTTAGTTCTACGAGGTTGTTCTTAAGGTCCACATACAAAGACATGCGATTTCTCAATGCGCGACTCACATAACGATCATCCCGTGGTTGGATACATGGTTTTCTTTCAGAACCAGGCCTTCTCTCGACGGAACCGAAGTCTTGATACCGCAGCCAGGTCCTTTGAACCGTCGAGTGACTCACACTTAGCCTCTGAGCCACGAAGCATTGGCTGCAACCCTCTTCGAGCTGCGCAATAATTTTGCTAGCTTTTACCACTTTCTCTAACATTATTGGGACAGCTAAACAGCAATAAACGAAGTTTTGACAAGAAGGAATATAAAATAAATTCATAAAAATTGACTAAAAGTTGATGAAAACCGATATTATCTTTTGGAACTTCGCACCAAAAATTTAGGGTAAAAAGTAGTTTTCTGTAAAACGAGCATCAAATGAAAATTTGAATTTAGAACGTACTGTTTTAAACACTACGGCATTTTAAAACCGGCCAGTTACATGTACAAATGATTGAAATCATTTTGGTACAGTATTTTTTTAAAGAAGAATTTAAATCAGAACCGCCCTTTTTTTGCAAATGGGTTTTAATTTGTATTCGGCCGTACATATGCTTTTTTCGGCTGACAATACCAGGTTCATTAATTGAACATCACACAGTTCTAAGCTTGACAAGTTGAGATGTTTGAATCGTCTTGTTCAGGCTTATCAATTATAAATGGTTTTTCACTATGACAATGACATAGTATCTAAACAGGAATTATGATTTATGTGAGCATTCTGATTTTAAAACTGCCCGGGAGTAATTATTTTCAAAATGTTCTTTGCAGTTTATAAATAAAAATGCTTTTAAGCAATATAGAGTATATAGTAATATAGTAAATAAGCAATATAAATTATTCATTGCGTGTAAAGGTCAACTTTTGTAAGAATTTAAAAATAAATACCGATCGCGGAAAAGGCTTAAAAATTATCGACTTTATATTATATTTGTCGAGAATAGGCGGTATGGTTTTCACGGAATTTCTTCTAAATTTTGGATGAATGTAATTGAGAAAATATAGAACTGGAGGTGTACCGCATTGTTACTCATATGCATCACAGTATCGACTACTGAACTACTAAAAAAGGGTAAAAAGCTTATTAAACCGTGTTTTAGAGCAGTTAAAGATACCTTTATTGTCAATAGTAAAGGCGTAAATATTCGACGTTTCGGTTACCGCAAGATAACTATTTCTCAAGGTTAATAAAAAATCGAAAAAAAATGGAAAAAGACAAATAAACCGCATTTTAAGGCTGTTAAAGAAATAGTTCTATCAAGTCAATTTCAATAATAGAATGCGGTATTGAATATCGTTACAGAATGCGATCATGCTTTGTATCGAAATATATTCAATATTAACAATTTTTGTTTACAGGTTTCGGATATATTTTCGTATAGTACTATGTTTCTGCAGGACAGCGAAGACAACTACTCCGCATGATTTGAAGAAACTAGAAATGAACAAATCGTTTTCTGGTAAGTACACGTATTGTAAACAGACCAACAGTACTAGCAAAAGTCGACCTTTGCCCACCTGTATGACAATTTACCAAAATAAATGTGTGTTTTTTTACGAGAGGAATATAAAGTAGTTGTTTTTTCTAATATATTTTATTTATCAAAGTACAGTAGAATCCCGATTATCCGAACATCGATTATCCGAACATCCTATTATCCGGACTCATTCGTCTCGGCTTTAATTATTAATTTAAAAATGTTTTGATGGCGCAACGAGACATGTTACGACAAGTTTATTCCCGCCTCCGACGGTGTACTCCCGCTCTCATTTGTTTGCGCTTGAGCAAGAAGATGGAAGTTCGCAACGTAATGTCATGAAAAAATCTCAAAATGAAATTCTGGAGAATGCAGTTTTTACTTGTTTCTTACAAAAGAGAGCATGCGGTCAGCCCATATCTGGACCTCCGTTATGTGAAAAAGCATTGGATTTTAATCAAAAACTTGGTGGTCATACTTTAAGGCAAGCTGTGGATGGTTAGCAAGACTTAAATCCAGACATGGAATTCGAGAACTGGAGATTAAGGAGAAAAACTGTCTGCTAACGTTGCATCAGCCGACTCTTTTGTAGACGAGTTCAAAGAATTTCTAGATGAAAAAATACGATTAAGATTTTGTATATAATGCGGGCGAAACAGGTCTTTGGCACAGGCACAGAGGTCAGGCACAAATTGAGTTAGGACAGAGTTACAGTTATGGTTTGCGCAAACGCTAAAGGAACACATCGAATGCCACTGCGACTTTTTGGTAAAACAAAAAATCAAAATTGTTAAAATACCCTTAATTTACGCTAACCAACAAAAAGCGTGGATGAACACATGTTTTTTTTACTTGGTATGAAAATACGTTTATTCCTGAGGTGAAGCAATTTCAAAAAGACGTGGGAAACACTAAATCGAGAAAATGGGAAGTTCACGGTTAAGTTTTTGCCCCCTAATGTAACATCGATGTTGCAAAATATGGACCAGTGTCATGGAAACTTTAAAACGTTTATACAGAAAGCAGCTACTGCGATTTCTTTTATCAGCAGACGAAAGTGAAATAGAAACGTTAAAGGTTTTTCAAAGAAATGAATTTAAAAGATTGTTGTTATATGCTGGTAGACGCGTGGAATTCTGTGGAATTGCAAACATTAAAAAGGCATGGAATAAATTATTAAAATTAACTCTTTCTGATTCTTCAATTAAACCGCACGACGATTTTAAGGAAATAACTGAAGCAATGAAAATTCTTAGCATTGGTGAAGGGTGCGATGAAGAGAATATTATAGAGTGGCTGAACTGCGATAGTGAAGACCCTGGATTTCAAATATTAACTGATGAAGAAATCATTGAGGATTTAAACAGTAACGAGAGAGAAGATGAAGAAGAGACTGAAACTGGATGTATGTCAAGTACCATCTCACGCAGAAGCTTTTGAAGCTCTAGATGTTGCTTTAAAGTGGTTTGATAGACAGGACAAATCAGATCACATACAGTTGTTACAACTGAAGCGCATCAGGGACTTGGCTGCGAGAAAAAGATGTGATTCTTTACGTCAGAAATCTATAACAAGTTATTTCCAACCAACATTTTAAATTACATAGGTATTATGTAATTCATTATCTATCGTTATAGCTCGTTTTTTATATATCTTATTATCTAATTAAAACCCATTACATAATAAAAAAATATAAAAACTTAAATATTATTTGATTTGCATTGAAATCGGTTATCCGGATTTTCGATTATACGGAATACCCCTGGTTTTAATTGATCCGGATAATCGGGATTCTACTGTATGCACCATTGTTGTCTATGCAACTTTATCATCATAGGTAGTTAATTGATACTTTAACTAAAAAAACTATGGGCACAATAATCAATTATGTCTTTGAAGCCGATTTGGACTGCCGCATAGGAGTTAATTTGTTTTCCTTGTAAAAAGTTATCCAACTTCCAAAACGTCCAGGGAGTACGGTGGATATCGTAGACATTCCAATCGTAGCTCTTCTTACTTAGTGGTTGTTCGTTGCGCAGTGTGTGGTCTTGCGTTGTCGTGAATCGCCTAGATGGGTTGACCAATCTCGGTTGTTTAGAAGCTAGTTATTTCTGCATGGTTTGCAGGTGCTAACAATATGTATATATTTACCGTAATTATTTAACCAGATTTCAGAAAGCTATAGGAAACGATACCGGCACTAGGTCACCAAACACTCACTACTATTCTACAGGTCCCACATGGCTAATCTAGCTTATGTCAGTTCCCATCACCATCATCATACCAGCCATCGAAGTCCACTGTTGGACATACGCCTTTCCAAAAAAGGAGGTTTTATGCCCATATTTGCCGCGCTGGGCAAGCGTGTTGACAATCGCAGAGCGCAGCTTTCATGACGGAGATGCTGCTGCTCATCCCCGTCCTGTGCATTTGAACTGCACTGTTTTGGATGGATATACCGCCACCTGTCTGGTTCTGGTACCTTAGTCGCCTCTTACGAGGTCAGTTCTATAAAATTTATTCGTTTCTGGTTGTTAGAAAAAAGTATAGCTCAGTTATTTGCATTTAAGAACATCACACAAATATGCGAAATATTCAACATACATGTAATTGTAGTAATATTATGTGCGATCATTATTATTTATATATTTCTATGGTACACCGTGAAATATTACATTTTGTTTTGGTGATGCTTATGTAAATAATTAAATTCCATAACTTACCCACGTAATAACATAAAGGGGATAAAACGCCTGTCGCTCGCAGTAAAAGTAATAATGCTGAAATACTTTCAGGAAAAATGAACTCTACATTAGAATGTGACTTATAGAAATGATTTCTGTAAATATATCTATATGATTATTTTCTATCTATTGTTAATGTTAAAAGCCTCGAGGTACCGGCAGAGCACAGTACAGTACCTCCAGCTGTACCAAGTGTCGTAAGAGGCGACTGAGAATTTCGAAATAACTTAAGAAAAGTTGATATTTCTTCTGCTTAATATTATGTTTAAATGATACTCAGCATTTTTAAATCATATTATTTGTATCAGCTAAATTAAACGTGTATGTATATGCACACCTACATTCAATAATCGTTACGACGTAATAATTTTTTTTTTTTATTAATTCATGCGACGACCTCTAATACATTAGCCTAACTTCAAGATAAGTAGCTTCAAGCACTCGGGTTACAGATATCAGACATCAGATTATGATTAAATACATATAAATCGCACCCAGACACAGAACTATTAAATATTCATCTGAATATTTTCTCTGGATGGGGATCGAACCCAAGACCTTTGGCGTACAAAACAGTCATTATATATCAGGGGTAAGAGCGGAGTTCTTCTAATATAGCTTTTGTTACTTTGGATATCCAACCCCTGTTGCATATATTTAAATTTTAAGTGGTTTTACACGATTATATATTCATCCATAGATAGACAATGTGTACAATAGATAATGAAAAACATGTGGAAGTTATTGATTATTAGCTATCTTTGGCTTCCTTATAAAGTTTAAGACGCTCATATTCTACGCTCGTCTAACCAAGTATGTTACAAGTTCCACATCCTATTTCTTTCCAAGAGTAACTTTTAGTAATAACTCGTGTTGCACAGAGAAACTTTAACCTAACAGCTCAGACACGTCGTTCAGATGTTTAGAAGCCTGTTTATCTACGATATTTATTATTGATATACGGTACGATGTATATTTATTCTTGATTACGTGTCGGAGTCCGGAGTTGGTATTAAATTAAATAACTAAATTACTGCTATTGATTCCATTAGCTTTATGTAGGTCTGGTATAATAAGTATCGTTTAACGAATGGAGTATATAAGAGTTCAAACATTTATCTATACAAGTTATATATAAATATAATATAAATTCACAGGTCATCTTATACATTGATATGACTCCGAGATAAATACGAGTAGCTTAAAACACTTGTGTTACGGATATCAGACAACAGGGGAATTACAAATATAATACTTAGGTACATATAAATAACATCCAGACATAGACCAAACATTAATATTTGCTGTGGTTGGGATTTAAACCCACGACCTTTAACCCCAATTTGAACTCAACAATCGATAAACCTAATTAGATCTACTATAGGAACATTAAATTTTAAGTTATACAAAATACTTACATTAAGCCGTGGAGTAACCCACGACTAAATGTAAGTATATTGCGGTTTAAATTGTTTTTTTTATAGCAACGGCTATAAAAAAAAAATTAAAACTGATCCTAGATTTATAGAATTCTAGATTCAGAATAAAACATTTCTATTTATAAACTCGTAAAAGATTGTTAATGGACTTAATATTGTCATATTGTTGTAAAATAATTACAATCATTATTTGTTTCCCAAATCGAATTTTACTCATTTATTTAATCAGTTTTTCCCGTAAATAAGATTCTTGGCAGGCATCAGCGGAATCAGATGTGTATCTAATTATCGTTTATTTTAGCTTATTCTATGGAAAGCAGGTATAATTGATTTTTTTTTATTCTAATTTGCATAATTAAAATAATAGATCTAGCATCTATTTTATAGGGTATTTGCAATCTATCAAATGCAATAATTGTAAATCGGCTTGCAACATTTCAAACAATAATGGGATATATGATAACTGAATATTGTTATCCAAAAAAAACGCTAATGAAATATTAAAGTATTAACTTTAATATTTCATTGATTGTGATTTCATTGATGATTCACGCAATATTTTTATATTTTATTTTCATAACAATCTTCTCCTGATTCTCCTGTTACAAGAACAAATAATAATTAAGAAATCAGCAAAGCCGTTCACGCGTGTTGCCATGACCAAGGTAGATAGAAATCAAATTATATGAATCCAGTAGGTGACCCGGCAGAGGTTGTCCGTCCTATCTTAAATATGAATATAAAATTAGAAGATTGTAATTATCAAATGATTCCTGTATATTCCTGTTCACTGCCAATTTTTCAGATTTTTCTTTACACACATAATAACAAACTCTACATAAAAAGCCAACATGATGCCGTGAGCAAGAGAAATAGTGATTAATTTATATGTAATACATCTGTATATATACACATTCAATTATTTCTTCTGGCTGATAAAAATCAATGCTTAAAACAAAATAAAAACAGATTAAGTCTTTCTTTTGACATGCGCATTTTGAACATTCATGATTTTCATTTTGGTTTTTTTAATATATTTTTTTAAGAGCACATTTGCATTCACTGCTTTCATTCACGTGTAAAGTACATGTTACATATTACACATATTAATAGTAGTTATTACTCATATATTCGTATTGTAATTCTTTTTGACGACTTCTTTGAAGAATACGAAAAGGCAGTCAAGCGGTGTTTACCGTAAATCATAAATAAATTTATTTTACCAGACGATTATTTTTAATATTAAAGGTTTACTTCAAAATTCATGCTTATTACGCAATAGAAATAAACTTCATCGTACTTTATAATAATCTTAATAGACGTATAATTCTTGATAGACTTTTACATATACTATTCTTTTTTGTTGGTGTTTTATATTCCGTCACTAAGTTTCCGCCCGCAACTTTCTTCTCAAAAACTTTATTATATCTATCTGGAACTTTTTTTATTCCACGAAAAAAAAAACGATTCCACTTAAATACTGCGTAAAGATTATCAATAGCAGTAATAACACAACAATTTTATACTTCTTGAGCCATAACCAGCATTAATTAATAATTCATCGATGAAAAAAAAACAAAACCGCATCCTATACAATTAATCTCGATTGAAGATATGAAAAAATTGTTTTAAATTGTTTTTCCTAATGTTTTGTACTGCAAGAAATCAAAATTCGGATTCGGATGGAAATATTAGCATTGATATTACGAATCGTTTTAAGTAAATTACAAGAAATGCAAGACTTAACGAAATAATGGATGTTAACTACATGAATTTAAGTATTGTGTTTATGATTCCTCTATTATCTGACATCCGTAACACAAGTGGTTTATTAGACCTACATAACAATTTTGATAGCTCTTTTTAAAAGTATTATTAATTTGGTAAAAGTACCAAGTTTTCGGTTGTCGCCAGTTTATAAAAGGAAATTATTTACAAGATCCGTAGCTTTTGATTGTTCTTAAGATAAAAAAATATATTAAAATCATTCTTTCACTCAGGATTAACAGTTATAAGTATTTCACAGTTTTCTATGGTATAACAAATTAACACAATTAAAAAGCAAAATAATAAGTTTACATTTACGTGCTTTCTCACATTTAATTTTTTTTCCAGTAAGTCAGAGGCACTTTCGCGACGTGTCATCCTTCAGCAGAGCATGACATTCGAGAAGAAGGAGCAATCTGTCTCGTTCACTTGCACATCAAGGTAGGTGTCATAATCGTTTCGAATCAAACTAACCCTTGAGTATATGGGATCGTTCTACAAAAAATCTAAATTTCACTACCTATTTATTCAGTTTTATTAACATCATAATGGCAATTCTTGTACTACACCAACACATTGTACTTAGATGTTTCCAATTAACTGAGCATAGGTACATGTAAACGAGCTGTTGGGGGAATGAATAAACTTGATGTAGCGGTAATTACTTCTTCATCTCTCAGTTCCAATTATTTTAGATCGAAAGTAGACGTCTATGACATGTGGTAGCTCGTGAACATATTATGAAGTGCAACTCGCTGTTTATTATTTGTTACTTTATGTAACTTATGAACGGACACGATCATTTAACATGGACTGATAATCAGTCGCTGAAGTTGAAAAATATTACCTAATGTTATCGTATTGCATTTTTTGTCGCACAAAAATTAACTGCGCTTAAATTTGCTTGCTTAGGCATAGAAAACTGTAAAGACAGAGGATTTCTCCTCAAAAATTTAGTTTAATTAACTTCTTCGTTACTTTAATTTTGAATTACAGCTTCCCATTAAGGAAGTTAATACTAAGCAAAGAGGAAATAATTAATACAAGAAGAAAGAAATGCTAATCGGTTTAAGTTTGCATACAAAATATCGTGAGAGCTTCACTCTAGCTAGCCAAGATTTTTTAGTTTTTAAATTGCAACTCAAACATGCTTGTTTTTACAGATTTGGGTTTCCCACTAGCGTCATGGAAAATCATCACTAGCTTCAGAAAACTAAATTGAA
Source organism: Heortia vitessoides (assembly GCA_020976665.1). NCBI lineage: Eukaryota > Metazoa > Arthropoda > Insecta > Lepidoptera > Crambidae > Heortia > Heortia vitessoides. The sequence continues at coordinate 9,294,203 of JACJUM010001610.1, read as the reverse complement.
TTTCCCATTTATACGAAGAGAAAATATGAGAATAAACAAATCGTTAAAAATACAATTATTTTTAACGATCAAAACGATTCTATCAGTAATAAGTAAATTTTGATGAACATTTTGTTTGTCACAAATAAAATGCCATTATTTGTGTAGGTATTCTTGCTATGCAACTTAGCATGTTGAATTAATTTGCTAAATTGCTTTTTGTTTTACAAACAATCCCTCGTACTAAAAATAAGTGGCCTATTAGTTTTTAACTTTATTAAATGATTATGATATATATATATATATATATGATACTCTGTGATTTTATACTTAACAAATAATTATTTCTGAAATAATTTCATTCTATAAAGTTTATTATTTTTGATGACTCGACCGATAGCTTGATCACTTCTCTAAAGGCGTCCCTAAATCAGCCTCTCTTTCTTCTTCTTTCTCTCTTCAAATACTTCTTTTCGTACAGCAGATGGTCGGCGCATGAGTGGAGTGCCTGCCCTTTGAACAAAAATTTTGGCGAAAATAAAAGCAAAATACATGGTTCTAAGCATGTATCATATATCGTCGCTATTCTATTGTTAATTAAAAACAAAATTCTAATCTTGCTTATAACTCTATAACAATAAACAGTTTCAGATAACGAAACTAATGAAACACTCATATCCATTTGTTTTGAAATAAACTTAATTTACTATTTCGTAAAATAATAATCTACAGTGAAATAACAAGCAAATTGTTACATTGTTTTATAAGATATGTTATTATTTTGACCTAAGTCAACTTATGTTGATTCGCTAGATCTTTTGATGTTTTCGAGCAACAATCAATCAACATGCTGACTCTTTGATGTTATATCCTATGCCTGTTTCATGTTTTATATGAATTTTAATTATAATAGGGTATAGCGAGCATTTTGAAAGGACACAAATCATCATAAGTAATTAAATTTTTAATGATAAGGAAGACGATAAGTAGTCATATATAGCACTGAACTAAAAGATTTATATTGTGCCAAAAGGTTAAAAAGCCTCAAAATCTAACTAAAAAATTTAATAACTATATGTGTGATTTCTTTTTACAAGACATGCAGCCATATGCCAATATATTACTATACTCCTATATTGGCATATCGCTGCTTGTCTTGTAAAAAGAAATCACTAAAAAGTGTACAACACTTTTCACGTAGCAATAGGTCTAACTATTCAAATCTGACAAAAATATATATAAGAAACCTTGAACCCCCAAAGAAATTAAATACTCGCTAATATTTACTAGAGAAAGAAAACAACTTGTTCTAGGCTTCAGGCTGGACGCGAACCTTCATCTTTCGCATGCGGTTCTGCACTAATATATATATATGTATATTTTTTTACCAATTCGAATCCAATATTTTATAATTACGGCATAGGAAAACAGGCCACTTAGTAACTAATATAAATGGAAACTGTTGTTGAGAAACTAAAAATAAAATTAATAGAGAAAAAATATAGAGGCCATTTTGTGAAACTAAATTGTTTGTTGATTGCTTGTGAAACAAAAAGCTATTTATCCAATTAGTTCAACATGATATCAAGAATAGACTGAAATCGTTATAAATATAATATTCATTAAAATTTACATATTTTGTTGTTAAGGTCAATTATTCCATTGTATTTTTTAAATCATTAGACGTGCATACCAATTATGTTCTATTCATAATAATACAGCCAAATAAAATCCTATCAGCCTCGAGCTAGTTAGCTAGTACCTTGCTGTCAATAGGAAGACTGTAGGCTGGCAATAAGAAAACTTTTTGTTTGTGAAACTTAAAAATCACTCGATACTGCGATTGCATTTTAGAATGATAAATATCACATTAGCGAAATAATTCTAGGAACGTAAAATTATCATTATTTCTTTATGATGACTGGTAAATTGTAAATGTTGTTTCCTTCATATACTTTCTAAATTTTTGTCTATATTATTGTTGAAAATCACTTTAAAAACCCTCTCAAACAATACCTTGATTTTTTTTTAATATTTACTATGAAATAAGTCGTATCGCAACTATAGACTCCATTCACAATAATTACTTTAATGGTGATACAAGTTAAACTGTAATACAAGTTAATTTGTTAGTATCTATTTATATATTTACTAGCATCGTATGTAAAAGTATATCCGTTTACTAGTTAGTCTTTCGCATCTTAACCGTTAAATCTATTTGGATGAGGTTTGAAGGACATAAGACATCGTTCCCTAAGGATGTGTAGTTTAGTCCCCGCGGACCAAATTGCGGGCGAAAAGTTAATGTTAGTATAGTCGTAAACAAACCTCCCTGAGATCCTTCTGTCAATAACAAGTACGTTTGTAAAAAAAAATATTTTACTTTTGAAGCAAAATTATGTTAGATATTATGTTTTATTGAAGGTATACCAATTAAAGCGCCCAGTGTGGCCGCTCTAATTACACGCTGCCTATTATTTAACTTGTGCATCTGAAATGAGCTTTATTTTAATCCGCTTAACTTCTGTATTCAATTAATTGTATGTTAGGCGAGATGGTACATTTACAAAATTATCAGGAATAAGATTCTGTAAGTGTGAGCATTGACATTTATTAATGAACGTGTTTTGTATTTTCTAAACAGATCATTCAAACGCAACTGAGCTGTTCACAAACGGGAACGCAGTGAGAATGAACCCGAAAGGAGACAGCGAGACTCATATTCACGTGTGTGATGACAAATTATAATTGTTTATAGTTAATGAAGTGTTATCTCAAACTAGATTTGTGTGAGTTTTCAGGTGATATCTGTGAGATAAGTGTAAAAGTGTTTTTTTTTCAGGTACTAACTAGCTAGACATGTTTGAAGTATCAACTTCAACATTATTGTTTTATTATTTAATTAATTTCCAAAATTACAATTTTCATCGAACACATTTGTGCGCTTTTTTTACACATATATAATGTGGCATCAACAACTGTTATTCATAAATTATTTCATACATGTTTATATAATTCTATTTTTGAAAGCAATTGATGAAACAATGTCCATATATACCCTAGTGTACACTGACGTCATCGTCGATTACAAGCACATTAGTGTGGGGGATTTGCATTAATCGATAATAATAAAGTTTGCGCCTTGTATTATTTAGTAAGTGCCTGGTAGTCGGGCGTGTGCGAACAAATGCAATACACATGTGGGTGGACGCTGCTACCGCCCAGTAGTTATCAGATAATCTACATAGTTTGATCTATTTATGCTCGTACCAGACACGTACTAACTCTGCCGCACATACAATATAACATCTAACGGGACAGTATAAAATGATTCTTAGTAATATTAATTCTATGTTCATTTTTAATTGTATCAAAAGTTGCCCGACTCGGTATTATGAATGAAAAACTTAAATGTTATTAATATGAATGAATTTTGATTAGGCTATCAATTTTAGATTTTCCAGCCGCTTCGCTCAATTTTCATCTGCATAATTAGTACCAACTGTCATAAACCAATTTTTTGTTTGAGAGTGTAATAAATTAGAGTCAATTTTTTAACAAGTTTGAATTATATAAGTAGGCAGGTAATTTAGATAAGATTTTTTATTATAAATATTTACAATCATATTAAACCATTTTGTAAGATAATGATAAGATAGCCAAGAATACCCTCACTTGTTATATACATGAAAATATTAATATTTGTTTTATTTATCAGTAATATTTTCATGCTGATGAAATAATACTGTTTTTAGTTATAACATTATAAAAATATTACATAAGAGTTTAATAAAAGTAAGTTGATATGGAACAGCTATCTTATATAAAAGCAAACAACATTTACGTATGTATCTACGGGTGGTTTAATTTTAAACAAACGCTGTTAAAAATCTTTACAGCTAATACTTTACAACGTATTAATATATAGCAAATTATCCATTACAATCATTAACATTATTTTTCTCAAAAATATTTGGGGTTTCTTATATACGAAATATTATCAATATTAAAAAGACAAAGTACATATTTTGCAAATGGTTCGTCGATGTGTAAATTTGTGAAGTGTTCAAAATATTTCAACAATTATAAACATTGATTGTTAAAGTTGTTACAGCCCAGTGGGAGCATAAAGTTTTAAATAATAAAAAAGTAAATTAAATAATAATTCCAATTCCATCTAATACACTATAAATACTATAAACATATACAAATAGAAACACTATAAATATATACAATGTATATAAAGAGAAATTATCATTTGCTTGTCTGCTCATGGTCCCTCAGGAACACAAGATTAAAGAATATATTTTTTAATAATAATCATAAATATTTATATTTGTATCTTAGTAAAGAAAACTAGATTGCTAACAAAACAATAATAACTACTAATAAATGATTATTATATATAACGAATATGTAATTTTATAACGATGTTACAAATAGGCACACCTAAATAATTTTATTGCATGTACAAGCTAGTCCAACGAATACAAATTAGTTTATAAATTTATCATACAGCATACTCGCGAAGTGAAAGTCAATTTATACTTAATATTCCAGGACATAAAAAAGTTTTGGTAATATGGATTACGCTATCCATTTATTAAGACTCTGAATGTCTTCTTTAGCCGCCTCATACTGGCACTCCACAATATTAAACTTAAACTTATCTGCACGAGTTCCAGCCCTTAGAACGATAATCGACCGCACCAGTGCGGTCGGGTCCGTCAGTTCTCTTTCGCAAACAATTTAACTGTTCCCATAACGGCCACCCGCGCCTCAAGGACACACTGGGGGAATCGCCATTAGTCACGTTTAGACCCACCGCCGCCGCAGCATACACAGGTACAATTGGCCATAGCTGAACATTCACTCGGTAACATCATTAATTCCTCACATTTAGTTTGATAAGAGGCCATGATTCAAATATTTTTTCGAAACGTGTGCAATTGTTAATCTTTCTAAGGCCCTAAATTCGCGTTTATTGAACTAAGCATGTATATTTTAATTGCATTGCATTTATAATGCATTTTTCAATTAAGTCATTAGTGCATGAGTATTGTTATAATTACAAATACTTGTAATAACGAAAATATTCTTAAATTCGTGATACAAGAATTACATTTTATTACAAGTAAGTTAGAAACAAAGACAAAACAAGAAAGCATAATTTTTAATTACAACTAACCAAGTAAATAAATATACATAAAAAATACGTCTAACTTGAAACTTTGTTGTAGTCGGTGGCTTGCAGATCGTATATTTTTTCGAGGCAAGTGAGGGAGAGATTAATGGGGCTTAAAATTGCTAAGACCCAAGTCAACCCAAGTAAATATATTGCTTATTATGCTTTCCTCAAAATCACGTGTCATCAAAAATGCTACATTATTACTAATTTTCCATAGGACTTTGAATTTTCATGCGTTGACGTCAAGGCGCTCGGTGTATAATTGATGCTGTACATACTGTAGCTACGCCTTTTCACCCCATAACACACCTAACGGAAATTAAATCAGTCCTCTTACGTTTAAATAAAAAATGTGCTCTGTGAGGCTTGCGTGTTGTTAATGTTGAAATTTTGGAATATTTCCATAAAATCATCGTTACATTTGAAATTTAAAAACTCAAACGTCGACATTCTTCGAAACCATACAAATGTAGCGAGAAATAAATCACGAATATATTGTTAAATAATATTATTATATATTTATATTGAAATGTTAAATGTAGGACAAAATATACTGTTTGCAAAGTATCTTCCTCGAATAAGCTGGAACACAAATATAAATAGGCTATTTATTTTTACCGCATGTTATTGTTAAACGTAATCGGTCAGAAATATTTAGCGATCTGTTGAACAACAACGTTTGACCCTTAAGGGCTTTGTAATGTATATTTCATACAAACTTTCATTCAATTTCATGAGCAATGTAAATGATCTTTTAATAGCATATAATTCATAAATTATAAAGTTGTATGTTTTAATCACGAGACCAAACTGAGTCAGATATAAAAACAAACAAAATAAAGTACGAAAGAGATTGATTAAGTACTCTCCAATTTTTCTCTCTGACCACATAACCTTACTCTTTTGTTTACCAAACTAATAATTGTATTTTATGTCTGCTGTTTACCACTTATGTTTAACATTGTTGTGTAGAATAATTATTTTAATACATACGATAAAGACAATATTTTTGTTGTTTTTTACAGATTAAATCATATATAAACAGTTTAATATTTCAAATATATTATATAAGATATATAATTTTCAAAATAAATACGTTGTTATTTATAACTGTTGTTTAATTCCTTTTAGATTCCAGATTGCTCTTGAGTTCCTCAACCAAAAGAAATTAACTACACTTCATATAAATAAATTGGTAAAATGTGAAAAATTTTCCCTAAATAATAATTTTGTTAAAGTTCACGAAGATGGTATGAAGTAATAAATAAAATGTATATCTTTCAGTACCTGAAAAAAAATCTTATTAATTAATCACTCCTTGTTAACACAACACACACAACACTAATTACTATTTTAATGTACTACTGTTCAGTGTCTATTGTTAATGATAAGTATTATTAAAAATATACGAGTTAGCTGGTAACCAAAACGTCTCACATAAAATTTTTAAGGTCATACCAACGACTACACTTTCCATATATTAACTATTCTGATGGCCATTAATACAATAATAATAATCTCTCAGCTCAGTGAAGGAACCCCAAAAACTGATTAAGATGTCATTTTCTAAGGCATATTATAAGATTATCAAGTAAGATTGACTTAAGGATTTTAAAATACAAGTTTAAGCCCGGCGTGACCTCGCTCCTACGCAAAAATAACGTAATGTTTAACATATCTAATATAGTTAGTTAGATAAAGGAAACAAACCTGGTTTATGAATATTTTTATTAGTAAAAACATTATATTAGTCAATTAAAAAAATGTAACCTAAGACAGTAAATCAATCAATCCGATCAGGTTCCTCTGAAATAATGAAGCGGTGAAACGAATACGTTCTAACGTACAGCTGTGTCTTCACTCAGCTACAGCATTTGCCAAAACTATAACAAACCGTTTCTTTCAAAACTTGATAATTTAAGTAATATAAAAAATGCATGCAATCTAGACAATTGTATCTGACCGTTTTTTCACATTTAACATTAAAATACCCTATTTGTATAAAAATGTCAAAATCCGTCGCTCTCCATTCTATTAGTGACATTTAGAAGGATTTTGGAAATTGGTAGTCATGATTTCCTGCCTCGTATCCGGCACGTGTAAGGGGTAACAAGAGGAAATCAACACCGGTGACACCGGAGTTATTAAGCTGGAGGTAAATTTAATCCTCACTGCTTTGTTTAATTAAATAACTTCGAAGATAAGGAAATCGATTTGATCTATTGTGTTAAGAGACCATTTTAAGCCGAGGACAAATATAGACCCTTACATATGATATATATTAGCGTTTTGTCGTACTGATCACTTTAGTCTGTGATATCTCCTATTTTGTTAAGTTAATTCTAAATTAAAATTTATTTAGCTGATACATTTGAGTTTTGAATACCGTTATTCACTTGTTTATTTTCTTCATTACTTTTTGCTTTGGCGTCACTTATTACTGCGCAATGGAACACATGAAATATTGATATATTTACGAGTGGAAGATCTAATTAGGCAACGGTGCTACAGAAACAGCCCGAAGGAATAATTTTGTGTATTGCGCTGGTATCGCAAAAAAGTACGGTACGTTTTTTGGATTCAAAATTTTTGCTTTTATCATTTCGACCTTTGGAATCAACGCCGTTAATGGCCGGAGACTAGTGTGGAAAATGATGAATTAAAAGCTATTGTGGAATCAGATCAAACACAAAGCAAATGGGAAAGTAAAAAATACTTGATGGATGAATTGATGAAGCCTCATGAATTGAGTGAAATGATCATGTAAACACTCGTTGACTGCTGTTTTACCTTGCTTAAACGACATAATCATAGAGGTGTTTTAAATCGAATCATTGCTTGTGATGAAAAATGGACATTGTACGATAATCAGAAGTGCACGTCGCAATGGCTGAACACTGACACAACCAAATCCTGCCCTAAAAGAAAATTAATTCATAAAATATTCCTTGTTAGTGTTTGATAGAAGGTGAGCGCCGGAGGTGTCGTTCACTATAGCTTTCTACAATCTAGCTAAACGATTACGGCAGATATCTATTGTTAGTAATTACAAACCTTAAATAATCGATATTGGTCAATCTTTACTACAATTTCGTAGGATTCACTACAACGCAAGACCACATACTGCACAACAAAAAACCACTAAATGATGAGCTAAAACTGAAATGTCTACGACATCTGCCGTACTTTCCCAACTATACTTACCGCACTCAAACAGATCACCATTTTTTCCGGATTTTCTTCTTACAAGGAAAAAAATTCAACGCCGTTGCGACACTACAAAGCGCCTTCAAAAAGTTAATTGATTCTCACCCCCATTTTTTTAGTAAAGAGATGCTTTGAGTACCTATGAAATGGCAAAAGTGCCTATATAACACAGGTACATACTTTTATCAATAAATTATAATTTACAAAAAAATGGCGTTTTATTATTCTCGTACAAAATACTATTTTTATATGTAAGAATATATTATATTATAATATGGATATATTATAATATCTGGTGTTATATCGATGCATTATATAAACGTTATTGTGAGCTGAATTCATAACACATTTGCCAACCAGTTATTTTTACACCACACCCACATTCTCTCGCATCATCTCTATTGTAACAGACATCTGTCGGTTTTGTTACAGCTCGAGATAGTATTCTACTCTACCCAATTATTATTAATTCGATGTACAAATTCGAAACAATTACAAACTCCAGACGCACATGCTATTGAATGCGTATGGTCGTGCGCTTTCAATACTTTAAAATCTTATGCATCAAAAGTGGGTTTGTTCTCCAGCTATGACAAATATTTAAATGGTGATGATTATTCTGTTTGTTTTATGATATCCGTAACACAAGTGATTTAAGTACTACAATCATTATCCGGTGTTAGATGGACGTATGAGATGCTGTGTGAATTTATTTTATATATTTATTCTTACGTCGACCATTCGAGTAATCTCCCTCAGGTGAATTCAGACCACTTATCAGAGATGCCTAGAAGATAATTGTGAGTACGCAACCATGAACTCGCTCATAAAAGTGCGGCTCAGCCGCATGCTCACGGTGCCAGTGAACTGAGAACTAGTTCAGTACCGTAAATGCTGCAGTTATATATGTAACTTGAAGGTTTTTCCAATATCTCCTGCTGAACAAAAAAGTGTTATGTGATTTTAATATACAGCATACGTCTAAGCAAATTAGACATATCAACTATGAAAATGGTTCATTATAAAACAAGGTAGACTTTAGTTACATGAGGTAGACCTCGTATAAGAAGCTTCTACGTTGGCATCTCACTCACCTATTTCTACAGCTGAATAGAATTGCTGTGTTCTGGTTTGAAGGACGAGAGAGAGAGAGTGAAATTACTGGGTGATATGACATATCTTCAAGTCACACGATTGGCAAAGCGCTAGTGATCCATGTGTTCATACGAGCGTCTATCTATCACGCAAACTGCATGTTAGGTTGTCAACATGGTTGTTTAAAAAAAAAGTCAAACTAAAATTCGCCTAGTTTTACATCTTTATAATTAAATAAATAGGTACCAAAACAACAATTTTGAAAATTTGTTATAATTATAATTTCTTATCCACGGCGTACTTAATATGTGCTTTAAATACTACATAATAAATTTATATTAAAATAACAATTACCTAAACTATCTAAGGGAAATAGAAATTCATTTGTAAATTATCTTCGTGAATAAAAATCTTATGTCACATTGTTTGACCGCCATAAACTCCTAAAGATTTGAACCGATAATAACAAAATTTTGCTCGCAGTAGGCAGTTCAATCTAAGTTTTAAATAGCAAATTCTTTTTTTATTTTTAAAGTGTTTTACTTAGATTCTAAGACTATCGATATAATAAACTCGTGAAAACGAAATGAAAGGGTTGCATATTACTATTCACCCGGATGAATTCGGCTTATACACTCCTAATATCACTCTCGACTAGTAATAGAATATATAATATAAACCGAAATTATATATTAACGGGCCTGTTAAGTAATAGTTCCCTACATTAATACTATCCGCTTTATTATACGTATTTGAATTCCACGAACTCTGGAATCTGATTTGTAATAAAAGCAGCGAGCATGTGGGAAAGGAGAAAATGTGTGGGTGAACAAATAAACACCCACCGATCACGGGTTAAAAGCGAGGTTACCTACTGCAACATTTGTCTATATATGTAAAACCTACATTTACAACTAGAAACGACTCTATTTTATTACGAGTTATATTACTCGGAGCGTCTTTGCGGGATCGAATCAGGAATCAGAAATAAGGAGATTTATAGGAGATTTAGAGTTACCGATATAGCTCGGTGGATTATCTAGTTCAAGTATCAGTGGGCAGGTTCTGGAATGGAGATCACTTACCGGCAAGTACAGCGTGTTACGCCCACCCACAAGATTGACTGATTAAAACCGCAGGATCACGTGGAACGCAGGCCGCATACAATCGGTACTATTGGAAATTACTGGCCTTATAGAGTTATGATAAAACCAAATGTCGTATTCTAAACAACACCTCCAATATGAATCGGTCCTTACGTTTGCCAACGACTTTATGAGTCAGAGATTTTCTTAACTCCTTACAATATTTCACCATCACATCTATCTGGAACAGGGATTCTCAAAAAGTTACCTAAGAGGTATATACATAAAAAACACTGTAGCATAAATAGTGCACCGTAGCACCGTAGCTTCTCCGTCGAAGCTACAGAAATTTCTAGTAAAACACACCTAACCACACCTTTCTCTTAAAAGCGATGTACCATAGATGTCGTCCGACTACTGAAATAATTATGATGGACCATAGTTGGCTGTCTGTACAGCTTTAAAAGGTTTCGATTGCCCTTAAAACTATGGTTATGACTTATTATTACTATAAGGCTATTTATTGTAACTTTATGTAGTACTTCACAATTTAAAGTTTATTTATTACCAGTCAGTTGCTGCGAAATAAGGTGCTGTTAAATATATCATTAATTTCTCTATCATTAGAATATTACCTTTACGGGATTTCTGTTTGAGGTGTCTGGTGAGCGAAATTGTTTTACCATGGTAGGTAAATGGTAAAACAATTCTGCGGTCTGATATGCGAGCTTAATATTTATTTACAAAACACGAATTTATTGTTATGTAAATTTGAAAACCACCAGACAATGGAAATGAGCATCGCTTTGGCCTTTGTCTTCATTAAGTTCAAATAAATATATAAAAATAGGTCTCACTTGTCTAAACGTCTATAAAAATGTTTCGGTTAGGTAGGATTTACTATTAACATTTTCACTTTACTTTTATTCTAAACTATGTTATGGTAATATATGCCTGAACTTGGTTGGTTGACAGCTCCAAAGCTCCAAGCAAAAGGTTGACAAGCTCAGTCAAGTTTTATGCCGAAAAAACGAAATCTTTTAAGTTCTGTCAAAAATATATATCATTGACAGTGTGGGTTTTTAAATAAGAATAGAGTGCAGTTGCTAAAAGCTTTTACGCAGTGGTTCTGACAGTTATAATATTTATATGGTATGCATTCGAGACCATTAAAGTTTATTTTCATTCCCTTTCTTCAAAAACTAATTACCTATTTCGCTAGCTTTCATGACTCTAGATCGCGTGACGAACATGCAAACAACTAACTTGCGTATTCATTAATGATTCTGTGTTTAAGTACCACTTACTGCATGGTTAAGACACTTACATCAACAACCATCGTAAATCAAACAGAGGTAAATTACATCACATACTTTAATTTGATTTGTTATAAAGATAGTCAATGATATTTAGCTGAATTTACCAATTTGAAATAATATATTGAATGCAATATTTACTGGACTATATCCGAAAGGCTTATGGGGTAGCAAGGGTCTATATTCGTCCCAGCTAATTTACGACTGTCCTCATGGAAATCGCTGCTCATGAAAGAACCCTTTACGATCTTATCTTGAAATTTACGATCTCGATAATCGAGAAATGGTATCATCGTCGTAAACCATAAAATTTACGAATAATTTCGACGTCATTAGCAAAAGGATGTTATGGTAGTTTGTAATAAATATTAATTTTGAATGGAGTATCAAAACATTGATTTAAACTTGATATAAATAAATTGATAATATTTTGGATTATTCGAAAATCTCTCTTTTGTCTGAAAGAATACATCGGCAGTAAGCAGAAATGTCATTACTGGTAGAATGAACAAAACTTGAGTTTCTTCGAACTGGTTTCGTTCTCGAGTTTCAATGAAGGTTGTTTTACCAAATGAATTCTATTTGAAGAGACAGATAGAAAAGAAAGCCTTTCTGAAAAGGTCAACAACTTGCGTGTTACTGTAGTTTTAAATCTAAAACTTTAACGCAATTTTGTTTTATAGGTAATGATATAAATCCGTTAAAAGATTTATAATACATGTGAAACTTTATTTAATAGTTAACAAATCAAATCTACAAAATAAAATTGAGCCTAGCGTTAGTGTAACTCAGATTGTTTTCGGTATGTATAAATGATTGTGTGTAAAAATAGATCGATTGTAGGTATTATATGTCATTTTTTTTCATATAACTTCCAAGCTGAAAGTACTAAAGCATCTGATGTCGGCAATAAAAATTTCATGCAAAATATTGAACCAGTTTTGTAATTCTAGTCTATTGTTGGACACGTTATAAATAAATGTTTGGATTTAGAGTGTATTCATTGTATTAGTTCAAACAGCGCTCTGACAGTACATATATGTAACTGATACGATAAGTACCTGCTTACCCACACCGAATACAGAACTCGTAAACCCTTTAATGCGGAAACTCACGTAAACGCGTCCCTTGTCATGTCATAAAATATGTTTTGATAACATTCTTACTGACAAGAGCGTCAAATTATAGTACTGTAGGAATTTGTATTCAGAGTAAATTATTTGGCTCGGATCATACAATAAATTAGATAAATGTGTCACTCGGGAATATAAGTGGGGAATGAACTAGGTACTCGTTAGTTTCATTTAGAATATAATTAATTTTAGAATATTTCGCACACATCCACTATTGTGGAAACTTCTATATGATCTGATAACAATTCCTATACATATGATATAGTAAACGGATAAACTGTACATAACGAGAAACTGTAAACATTGAAATGTAATAACTTTTTACTCAATACTAAATTTATAAAACTCAAACTTTACACAATATTAAAATGAATTTTTACGTTTGAGAACAAGGAACCACGTTGTGTATTTCAAATATACGTTGAAGTATTTTAAAAAATGAACTTGACAAGGTATTAAACACTTGGCTGTGGACTACCAGACAATTTTTTATTTTTATTTTGTTAAACTAGACCAATAAACAGGCATACAATCCGCGTAAATATGGCGTCACCGCTACAGACGCTTGGAATATCACAGAAAAATATTACTCGCGCGTTACCAACTTGGTGATTTAAAGATTCAATCACATTACCCAGTAATATTACTTCATTTCTCACCCTTTAAACCGGAGAACAGTAATGCCAACACTGCTATTTGACGGTAGAAATTGATGGGAGTGAGGTACCAATGCAGACGACCTGTGTATGCTTGTATGTCGTCCGTTTGTCATCCTGGTCTGATAATAATAAAAAAAACGTTTTAATGAATTAACCAGAGTCAATTTGAATATTCTATCTATCACGTTGCAGTGAGTGAAAAGATATTGAATGTAGTAATTCTTATTCTTATTACTTCGATCGGCACATCTTTTCTTATGTATGTACACTATAGACAGATATATTATATTATATTATACGGGCCCGCTTCGTGATTCCTCTATTGTCTGAATTCCGTAACACAAGTACTTTAATGACTTATTCTGGAATTAGTTCAATGTTTAAGATGTTTTGGGAATTTATTTATTATTATTATACCATATAACACAAGATTTTACATGATTCGTAAGGGAAACCTACGTAACGGTCGATTATATTGTACATACTATTCCCACAGAGCTGAATAGATATATTCAGTAGTAACAATAAGGAAGGTCACAAGAAGGTCGAAGGAATTTTCCTCTTAAGGTAGGTTAAAGGCACATTTGAAGTAATTACGAGGGACAATTGAGGCCCGTGAACCACATTAACGTGGCGATAAAGCTTCCTATCTTGTATTGGATTCGAGCGTCGAAAGTTTGTGTTAAATCCTTTAAGGAATTACAACCGTATCTTGGGTAACTAGTTTATAAGCGAAATAGGTTTACCATGTGAAAAGAGTACAAATTGAAGGAAACCTTAATATCAAGGTGAATTAAGTCACAACTATAGAAGATACATATTAAAGATCGTTTATCAGACATTTCGATGGAAATCCTTGTTTACAGCTAGTATTTGGCTTGCCCAGAAAGATTGAATCTATGTCTTTAATTTTCAGGCAGTTTTAGAGTTTAGCTTCGTGAATGAGATGCTTGTCCATGCGTTTGTCTCTTAGTGCCGAGAGGTACCGACATAGTACTAGTACCTCCCCCTGTCGTAAAAGGCGACAAAGGTACCAGAACTGACAGATGGCGATATATCCATCCGAAAAAATGCAGCTCAAATGCACAGGGCGAGGAAGGGCAGGATCCCCGTCGTGAAAGCTGTGCTCAGCGATTGCCAACACGCTTGTCCAGCGTGGTAATTATGGTCAAAATTCCCTTTTTTTGGGGAGCTATGTCCAGCAGTAGACTTTCAATGACTAGTATGATGATGATTGTCTCTTATACCATCTAGGCTAGAGATAGGTTCTATTCTACTCTACCGATACCCCATGACTTTTTTACATTACCATAGCAGCTGTAGATCATCGCTGAATATAGGCCTCCCCAAGAAAAAAAGGATGATGGAGGGATTTTTGAACATAATTGCCGTGCTGGCCAAGCGTAGTGACAATCCCAGAACGTAGCTTCGTGTCGGAGGAGGTGCTGCTCATTCGCTCCGTATAACATTTAAGCTACGCTGTTTCGGATGGCTATACAGCTATCTGGCTATTCCGGTACCTGAGTAGCCTCTTACGATAACACAGCGTCTGTTGGATTAGCTATTTCATCATCACTATCATATAGGACGCAGAACATCTATTGCTGGACATGCTTTGCCTCTCATAGGACCGATTGCATGCGGCCTGTGTCCAGAGCGATCGTGCAATTTTAGAAAGATCTTTTGTCCACCTTGTGGGTGGACATCCTACGCTGCGCTTGCCGGTACGTAGTCTTCATTCCAAAACCTTATGACTCCATCGATCATTGGTTCTGCGTACTAAGTGCTCTGCCCACTACCACTTTAACTTGCTAATCTGCGGGGCTATGACGGAAGCTTTTGTTCTTTTACGGATTTCTGATTCGGTTGTCCAAAGAGATTCCGAGCATTGCTTTCTCCATATCTGATTATGTAATTTGGCTATAGTTAGAGACCATGTTTCGCTTTCATTAGCTAGTTACTTATATAATATGCTGTATATTTGAAACCTTGTAAAATACTTTACCTTGTAATAAATGTATAGGACATTTATGAAAATTGTAATGCATTGACATCTGTCACTCTATTCCAGCTGTGTTTAGATGAGTATAGGAGTATTATGTTCTATAAGAGCAAAATCACAGTATTTTTAAATCAAGAGTTACAAGTTGTATATATAAGTATTTTTTAAATATATGTTTACATACGTAAACCGTGTATTGAGGCCTCATAAGTAGATCTATTATGCGTGTAATAAAATGAGATTATATTAAAATAGCTTTTATTGGTAGTCAATAGGGAAGAACGTCACATTGGAGAGCATCAAGTGATTTAATGGTGGATTGACGTTTGATTTTTGTATTTAAATATTATAACGCCTTCAAAAAGTATCTAATTAAAGAGATATAAGTGAACTTACATCTATCTATAACTTAAGCGTTTCTTTGTATTTTTAGGTAAGATAAAAATTTAAATAACATAGTTAAACGATATTTGTTGTAAAAATATAATGAGTATGATAAATAACTTATGACTTTGTGAATTCAGAGAAACAATTTGTGGTTTTAGTTTGCAACTCCTCAATATTATTCCTTATATGCATCTCTGTAAGAGAATACACTCATTTTACATCTATCCAAACAAATCCAGGAATCCATAAATGTAATCTAGTGTAATGTTTCCGCAGCACCAAACTAATTCTGTGAGTGCCAGGACCATATTTAAGAATTGAAGTGTTGTTTTGAAAACAGGAAACTCTGCAAAGTTTTAAGATAAATTATGTAAAACAAAATTGGTGGCGTTGGCAGATTAAAGAAAAATACTGAAACCAAGATAAATATATTATACTAAATAACGAAATTTGTCTGTATGTTCTTATGAAAAGAAACTTATTTTAATTAGATTAAATGTAAGAAATCTACTTTTTCTATTATGAAAACTTATTAGGTTACACTTTTGTAAGTTTACCTTTACTTTTATTAAATAATTGTAACGTTATCGTCGCCGGTTCTATTCTCACAACAAAAAATTTATTCTTAGGTATTATGGTCGGTACAGATATATTTAACTCACATGTATAATGTTTCCTTAATTATCTATTCCTTCACTTGAATACTAGCCGTCACGTTTTTGAAAAGTGGTGGAATAGTCAGTGGTTTTCGCATGAAATAGTTACGAATCCCTAAACAATTAAAAAAAGTAAAATACCCTAAAATGTAGGTAACGTGGCCTAACACACAGGTAGTGCAATCCTGGGTTCTATTTCTATTTTCCTTTTATTGCCATAGTCACAAAAAAGGTGTACTAGTGTTCGTTGACACAGGATTTTATCCAACTTGAACGTCTGAGGAAGGTTTCGCGAAATAACTCGTTATGTATTTACTTTGTGTCAAGACGAGCCTTATCGCAACAATAACATTTTACAACTAGATCATTCTCTTTATATATATAAAACCTCAAACAAGAAATTTACTCGTGTTTGTCAGCCTGTGTAAAGGAAACCACAAATAGTTTTTTTTATGAATTAAGAACTTCTACGGTCACACAAAACTCTTTCCAACGGTTGTGTATTTTACTTAATTAAGTTAATAAAGCTGGTAAATATTTCTTTGAGGAATGATCTCTTGGTCCCACCAAAAGTACAAGTAACTGTTAAATGCAGTGAAATCTACATCTGTGTACCTTAATTTTGCTTTCATCAATTTTTTTTATTAGCATTTCAATGTCTCTCCTCTACAAAAGGAAATATAAAACGTTTTCAAAATTATTTATTTCAATTGTACTTACATATTATAAGTATTTCTCGAATTGAAAAAAATAAACTGACAATATTAAACCACCTTACAATATGAAATTTAAAAAAATGTTCTGGTTTGAGCCTCGACTTTTTGGCTGCGTTCCACATTACTTTGGCCCACATTGCATTTTATATTACCCAAAACAGCTTCAGAAAATATTTAAGTATCCTATTTGAGTCATATAGAGTAGAAACTATAGCGGCATTAACTTCATCTTGATTGGATGACATCTAATCAAGTATTTTGGATTCTTCCCTAGATTGCGTTTTCGATCAAGCATTTATTTATTTGTACATAAAAATTGGTTTCAAGTTTTGATAACTTAGTTCACTGTTTATAGCATTCTTTTTGGAAGAGATTAAATTCTTAAGTTTAAAATCAAAATTTTGTTTTAATAGAACAAAATCTTATTGCTTATCTATATTTAAATACAATTTAAAGCGACCAAAGCCTCCTTTTAATCATGATATACGCAAGAATTGGGAAGCTCCGCTCTTCCTTAAAAGTACGTTTAATTTTTGCAAGTGTGTATTTAGATGTTCACACGCATGTTTTCACGCTCTGGTTTGTATGTGGGTGTTTATATAAGTATGTTAGTGTATGTGTACGGTAAATGAATAACTGTATTGTTATATTAAATAAATAAATATTTTTCTTGGAGACAAATGCTATCAACAGGTTAAAAAAATATATATTATTGTTAAATGTATATGTTACAGTCATTGCGATTACGTAATAACAAATATATATTATTAATATAATAATAAATACAACAATATTCAAATATACATTACTATTTCTGTATCACGCAAGATGTTTTTTTACAAATACAATTTGAAATACTGATCGTTTGACAAGCATTCCCAAATATATCCATTTAAAAATAATTATTTGACACAGTGCAGTTTTTGCTAATGTTTTACTTAAGAATTATTTCAACTGTCAAATTGTTACTTTCACGCGTCGGCTGCTGCCGAGGCGCGCTCGCTTCGTTCGCCAGACTTTATTCAGCATTTCGTTTTAGTTGATGCTACACATATTATTCTGTAAAATAATGTTTTATAATTGTGATTAATTCTGTGTCATTTATCAACTTGTCTATATTGAGTAGATATTATATATTTGTTAGACACACTCATTTGCAAAATAAATGGGCACCTAGCAATGGACCATTTCAAACGTAACTATTGGTTTGTTTGATAATTATAGGTAGTTTTTACTTTCACAATTTTGTAAATTAATAAGCAAATAATAGTTTTCGTCAATATTATCATAAAATTTTGATAACATTTATCTGTTTTAATGCTAAAGTTCACTAGTAGTGTTTGGTCGCTAATAGTGCATATGCTCGTAAAAGTTAACAAAGATTTTTGTTTGTTTTTTCTTTAATAAAGTAAAATCAGATAAATGTTAAGTATCGAGTGTGACCCCCTCTAGCTGAAATTACAGCTTGAATGCGTCTGGGTATGCTAACGAGGATATCCCGGATATTTGCTCGCGGAATATGTTCCCACTTCGCAGTAATCACATTCTTAGTCTGCGGAGCTGATCTCATGCGTCGTTTCAGAACGTCCCAGGTATGCTCTATAGTACTTTGAGCTGACCAATCCAAACGACGAATGCCGACTTCTCGCACATACGCTTCTACATCGCCAGACGGGTGGGTGCGAGCGTTGTTGTCCAAAAAAATTGAGTCTTTGTCTAAAGCGGCCAATGCGCGTTGTGCATGAGGAATTAAAACTTCCGTTATGTATCGATGTCCAGTCAGTGAGCCGTCTTCAATGAAGACTAACTCTGTACGATTCATTGAATTTATTGCTGCCCAAAACATAACAGAGCCCCCACCAAAAGGTGTGATTTTTTCAAAACAAGCTTCTGCATAGCGTTCTCCTCGTCTTCGTAGCACTCGCTGACGTCGATATTCACCAAACAGAGATATCCTGGCTCCATCGGAGAACAATACCCTATTCCAGTCTTCTTGAGTCCATGACTCACAATTTCGACAAACCTGGCAACTCTTTGCTCACGGAGTAACTTAGGGCCGCGGGCCGGACGATGACTGCGTATTTTGGCCGCGAGAAGCCTCTTCCTGACCGTCCATAGACTAATATGCACATTTCTTACTTCTTCGTGATTTTTCTTAAGGTCCACATTCGAAAAAGTGCGATTTCGAATGCGTGACTCACAAGAAAACGATCATCCCGTGGTTGGGTACATAGTTTTCTTCCAGGACCAGGCCTTCTCTCGACGGAGCCGGTGTCTTGATACCGTTGCCAGGTCCTTTGAACCGTCAAGCAACTCACACTTAGCCTCTGAGCCACAAAGCATTGGCTGCAACCCTCTTTGAGCAGAGCAATAATTTTGGTAGCTTTTACCACTTTCTCTAACATTATTGGGACAGCTAAACAGCAATAAATGAAGCTTTGACAACTAAAAATATGTAATAAATTCATAAAAATTGACTAAATGTTATGTAATTAATGTATGTAATTAATTATGAAAACCGATATTATCTTTTGGAACTTCGCACCAAAAATGTAGGATAAAAAGTAGTTTTCTGTAAAAACGAGCATCAAATGAAAATTCGAATTAAGAACGTACTGTTTTAAACACCATGACATTTTTAAAACCAGCCAGTAACATGTACAAATAATTGAAATCATTTTGGTACCGTATTTTTTTAAAGTAGAATCAAAATCAAAACCGTCCTTTTTTTTGCAAATACATAATTCAAAGTTAAAGTCAAATAAGTCTTCACTTAAAAAGGGTAATAATAGGCACTTTCAAATCGTCAAAATAATAATAAATTTATAAGTAAGATCAGTTTATTACAAGAATACACAAATGATCGATGACCCTGACAACGTTATGGTCTTATAAGAGTCATTTAAACAAATAGGAGTTTCCTACTATACGAGTCAGCCGGCACCAGGCGAGTTTTTAATACTAAGCTTATACAACTAATTTCAGATAATACCCAGATTGATACTTAGGCGGTAACTTATACATTTATTATATTTGTGTGTTATACAATCAACTAGGTATGTTTTTTATGGTTTCAGTTGGGTAGAATATTTAATAATATATTGTAACTAACAGGCGTTCAACGTATGTACTATGTAGCCATTCCCTAGATTAGCAGTTTCTGTAGTTAATGGCAGTAAGCCAGGATAGTTCTATCATTAGCAAAGTATCCCTGCGAGATTTATTGAAGTTCTGGACTTTTTGGACCATTTACCTCGTTCTTAAATCATGTCTGAATAATTCGACCTCAACTTCCCACTTCAATATTTTAATATACTGTATACCAAGTTTGTCTATATATAAAAGAAGAAGAGGAGATGATATGACAGTCAGTCAACAGAACTAACTGATCAGGATTGACATGTCAACTCATGGCAAGGCCTAAACTAATCTATAAGGGTTAAAAACTGAAAATTATACATTGCACTAAATATTGCACAGGGACTCCTTTTATAAAATAGAAGAGCAAAAGGAAAGGATTTTTGAAAACTCGCCACTTAAAAGACTAAATCAAAGGTGCAAAGGCTGATTTAGAAGTAATTCGTATGAAATTATAACAATATAAAAGTTTTTCATTGAAAGCGAAAAAAGAAAAAGATGGTTTTTTCGGAAACCGTCTCTTCAGGGACTATAATAGTGGTGCTAAGTTAGCACCACTATTTAGAGTGAAACATGTTAGTATGTTTCAACTTTTAAAAAATATATACTCCTCAGTTTTAATAAAGTATGTCTATCTTTCTTGTTGCCGAGTAAACTGGTAAATTGGTTTGGAGTATTGTGGGATTTTCAATCATATTTCTCGTTTTAAAAAAGGAATTACGTGTTTAAAGGAAGATTTACAAAATATTGAGTAAAACTCAAGTAATATTTTTTTTAAGAGTCAGTATTGTGTACTCTATCTAGCAGCTAAAGGATTGATTACTTTTCAAGAGGTATATATTACGGAAATACTATACACAAAACTTTACAGTTCAAGTGAGTTTCACTTATTTAAAAGAAATAGACGACAGAATAATAGTATGGGCTTGGAGAACTGCATTTTTTTATAATATTCGTTGATAATATAATTATGCAAGTAAATCCAACAAGACAAAGATGGATTTCAGCATTCTCGTCGCAAAGATACTTCTGTGGTTGTCATCATGCCTGCCCAGTGCAGCAGTTATAGGCAAAATTACCTTCGGGAGGCCTATTTTAATTTTGAAATGCCCATAAAATTTGCTTTTATTGCATCATCATAATGGCAGTTGCACGTCTACTGTTAAACATAGGCCTCCCCAAGAAAGGGGGAATATTGTCTATAACTGCCGCGCTGGGCAAGTATGATGACGATCGAAGAGTGTAGCTTTGCGATAGGAATACTGATGCCCTTTCCCGCCTGCCATCTAGGCTATCTGTCGATTCCGGTATCTTGCCTCTTACGACACCTGATACAAAGAGAGATACTGTGGAGGTATTCTGCTCTGCCGGTACTGTTCGGCAATTTGCTTGCTTTTATTTGCTCACACTATATGTTATAGCATTTCTTTTAAAGAGCACTTTATTAACTAAACAGGGTCAAAGACGCGCGTGTATTCGTAAAAATAGTAGGCAACCTACACACCCAAATATAATAGCGATATTTACTTTAGTTCGAATAAATGTAGTGTATGCGAATAACTACGTAGAACTATTCTGTAAGTTCTTAATCATAAAGCCTTACAACTCCCTACTTATAACTACAGAGGACAAGCGCGTTATAACTTTTTGTATTAGAGGAAAGGGGCAAATCACGTTACATGCCACCGAATTAGTGATTCACTAGATATATATATATATACTTATTTTCAATCAAGCTCTCAGCAATCTCACTCGAGTAATTGCCTTTCGCGTGACTATATAAAGATACAATATGTTACTTATGCCACTTGCTAATGTAATTTTCTGTTCATGAAAGAGTTTATGAAATGAGTTCAATAATTTCTGAATTTGTTTCTAGCTGCACCCGCGACTTAGTTTGCGTTCTTACATTATTTTTGCGTAACATCAACCGTTTGCGCAGCAACGAAAACTCTTAATACACATATTTTTCGCCCGTTTTTGCCTCATTTTTGACTGATGCTCTCATTCGTAATAGCGTGATGGTATACAGCCTAAGTTACTTCTTATTATATCAGTTATCTGCCAGAAGCAAGTCAGTTGTGTCTCAAACAGAAAATTTAAATTTAATGTTATTTTGCTGTATGTTCCTTGTACATATTCATATGCATCTAATAAAAGCATTTATTTTAATATTACACACAGATACCAATTTGATTTAAATGTCATTAGATTAATATGTATCCGAGTTTATTTATTACAAACGTACAAATATATAAAAATTCTAAACCTTTCTCCTATATTTTTATTATTTTTAAGAGTGGCTTTTCTTCTAGTGTTCCAGATGTCTTAATGATTATTTTTCGTTAGTCATTTGAATATTAAACAAATTGGCACTACCGAGTATAGCTCGAGTATAGTTGATACGAGCTAGGAACGTCTTTGAAATCATTGATCAATTGTTGAATGCGAACTTAACTTGGAGTCTTTGTCAGTCTATTTCCAAACAACTTCAAAACGTTAAACTTTATCACTATCTAGTCTATAGCAGTCTAGGTTCTCTAAATATTTTCGTATCTGATGAGATGAAATTTAATTAAGTAAAGTAAAATATCAATGTTCGCATTTCTGTGTTCCAGTTTGCAGGAAGAGAGAGGCAGTGAAATTACTTGGTAAATGTGACATAGACATCTTCAGTTCACAGGATTGGCGACACACAAGTGATATTCTTAAAGATGTTATTACCGTTTATAGGCTGCGGTCACGTTTACCATCAAGCGGACCGTATGCTTGTTTACTTATAGTAATTCTACCTGAAACAGGTTTCGAAAGAGACGACTGAACTGCTGAAACCGACATATAGCGGTATATATACTTAAAACACTATAAGTCTTTAAAGGAACATGAGGAATACGGTGAGATGACCCCGTTTCCACGCCAATTTTGTTCACTGAAAATTAAAATATTTCAGAATTGACATGCCATAACAAGATAAATGGTACACATCATTTTAATATTTGCAAAGGATTGTGTACATCTGAATGATTAATGTGCTTTAGATCACTTTTATTCCTCACTGTGACCTTAAAAGAAAAAGATTACGTGACCCGAATCCATCATGGTCATTCCCAGCTCTCAGACTAAGGCTTAAAACGACTTTGCCGCGGTGTTTCTCCCTGCGGTACGATACTATGACAAAATGCTCACAAGGAGTGATTTGAGATTGGGAGGGATCTAGAAATGCGGCATTTACTTCGTCTTCTTTTTTAGGTTGCATATAAAAATGAGGTGCTTTTATATGACCCGAAATAGACGAGAAAAGTTAACACAAATAATTACGCACAAACGAAATGTCACTTACACCGCTACTGGAACGTGACAATAATTATAGCGAGCAAGAGAGCTCGCGGCGGTTTTTCGGAGATGTATTCAATATTATGTATACAGATATATGTGAATATTTTCCCTTATATAGCGGTTTTGGCTGCGTTTCTAAACCAATATCTCGGTTTATTCATAACTCATTTTACGGTTTTATTTCTTTATTTATAGTAAGTTTATACAGTTTTGTTAGACTTTAGTGTAAGAACACTTGACTAGATACTTATATGTTATTTCAACTAATTGTTTTCAAAGCTCTTGATTTTACATATTATTACCAAGTTATTTTTAGGAAAAGGAATTTCCTTGAAAGGCTAATTTTATCAGTATGTTATAAGGCTACTTTATTTTTGGCACAAAGTTCATAGCTATCTCTTAAATGAAGATTTGAACATTCAAATAATATGAATACTAGAACCGTCATCTATGTGACGTACATAACATATTCTAATATGTTATTATGTTAGATTAAATGTTACTTAAAGTATTATCAAATTTTTACAATATTGTACAGACTGAAAAATATGCTTACTGTTTATGTAGGTAAAGTTGAAATTGAGCAGTGATTGCATTTATGTAATGTTTCTATCAAGCGGGCACTGATATAATACATATATGCGATATATATTTTTCGAAACTCAATCAGTACTAATATAATCTAATTAAATTTAAAGGACTTCAATTTGAGGACGATATTTTAGGTTTTAAAGCCGTGAGGTACCGGCATAGTAGACCTCTCATTATTCCAGGTATCATGAGGAGACTAAGGTACTACAACCGACAGATGGGGAATATCGATATATCTATCCGAAACAGTACAGCTCAAATGCACAGGGCAAGGATAGGCAGCCGCATCCCTCTAGTGAAAGATGCGCTTTGTAATTCCCCATTTCATGAAGGGCAATGGACTTCCAATATATTTATGGTACGTAGATTTTAGTCGTGGGGTACCGGCATAGTAGAATACTTCTTCTGTACACGGTGTAGCAAGAGACGACTGAGGTACCGTAACCGACAAATGGTGGTATATATATCCAAAACAGTGCAGCTTAAATAAAACTATAGGGCGGGGATGAGCAGCAGTATCCGTTGTGAAGCTGCGCTTTGCAATTGCCACCATGCCTGCTCAGCGTGGCGATTATAGGCCAAAATTCCCCTATCTTGGGGAAGCCTTTATCTTTTGATTTTAGACGGCTGATATGATGATGACAAATTAAGGTCAACAACGTTTCTGCACATAAAACGCCTTTAAAAAATGTGTTATTATCAAAACAAATATTTATGCTGCATAATAATGAAAACTTAACACATTACAACATTTCTTATTGTGGACAACGGCCGTTTTATTATACCTATTGTTCTAAAGTAAATTTAGATTACAACAACAATTGTAATATACATTGTTAAATTATGCCCAAATACATTTTAGATCTATTTTTAAGTGTACGCACATTGTGTCTGAATTGAATGATCCCGGAAACCCTGATTTCAATGTGCTCGGTCAGCATGTAGATAAATGTATTACATCGTGTACTTAAAACTGCGTAATGCCAAAAAAGCGGAAGGCTTAAGTTCGGAGCTTACCATAGATTAATTAATCATAAAAACAGACAGATTAAATTACAAAAGTTATAAAAAAATTGGCGACATAGAGATTTTGAAAAAGTTACTCCCGAGTTGTATATCTTCACTCCAGGTGGATAGGTCAATAATGTTAAGGTTTATTATAGGTATCGTCTTTCAAACTAGGAAGTCCACTGCTGGACATAGGCCTTCCCAAGAATGGGGGAATTATGCCCATAATTGCCGCGGTGGGTAATCGCAGTGCGCAGCTCTCGTGACGGGGATGCTGCTCCACCTGTGTATTTGAACTGTATTGTTACTGATGTATATACAGCCATCTGTCGGCTTTGGTACCTTAGTCGGCTCTTACGACTCCGGATACAGGGGGAGGTACTATTCTACTCTGCCGGTACCTTACGGTTATATTGTTATTTTTTACGTAATTAAATATTTTTATAAGTTTTATCATCAAATTAGCTAACGAATGTTTAGTTCAAAAAATAAGGTAACTTTAAAGGCAATTATTTTCCTTAATAAGCCTTGCACACACGACATTTTACCGCTCGATTTCTTTAGCTTCGCAGTTTTGGCGTATACTACCATCTGTCCAATCCAGTAGCTCAGTCTCTTCGGTACTATTCTACTCTGCTACCATAGCATAGTGTAAACAAATTTAGTCTAAACTTTAAGACCTTTGACCCCATCTATAGACATTAAAGATAAGGAAAAGCATCTTAATCAACAACTGTCGTACTAACTTAAACAAAAATAAAAACGAATGTCATGTATAATAAAAGGTGAGCGCTGTTGTTTTCGGAAAATATGGAGAAACGTGGAAATGGGAACTTTAATTTATGTGACCCGTGCGCGCTCTTTGAGCACGGGTTACTTATAAAGAATGCGTTGTGTACAGTAACTGGGTTATGAATATGGTATAGCGTAGTAGCATAGGTAGGCGAGTGTTCTTTACAAGTTATTCATTTCAAGAGACTGAAACTGCCAGTGAAATGTTCCTTTGTGGTCATTGTTTAGACAAAAATCTCCAAAACAACAAGAACAGCGACCGTTGAACAATTATGCGAACTCTTATTGTGACTCGGATGAAAAGGCGGTGTATTACCGGTACAATGGTTTGTTAAGTTTTAATTGCTTGCTGTACAACTTTATGAGTTCTGTTTTGTGACGGAAACTTGACGTGAAAAGATTAAGGATGACCACTTTTCAGACTTGTTAATATTAATACAATTCACTAGTTTTGACAAAGTTTTTTTCCTAACCAGTACTTTTATTCTGACCCTTTTTATTTTAAAGAAGTGTTTAAAGGCGTCCTCCATTTACATAATTATCATAATAGTCACAGAACGTCGAACTGTAGGAATATGCCTCCTCAAGAGAAGTAGGAATTCGCTCATAATTTCCGCAGTACGCAGGCGTTTCAGTGCGTAAATTCGCGACAAATATGTTGCTTCCCAATTTCAGGTATTGCATTTGAGCTACGCTGTTTCGAATGAATATACCATTGTTTATTACCACCTAGTCATACATACTAGGTACATCACATTCTACTCTGCCTGTACGATTTTCAGGCAAATATAAAATAGAAATATCCACTGCAACTTTTAATTGTGTTAAATTCTAAGCTAAATGTGTATATAAAATAACTCTCACCTTGTTAGATGAGATCTTGGTTAGTCAGATAAGACCGTAGTAAGATCTGTTTACTTTTCTATCAGTAGCCGACCCTATATGCCGGAGTGAATCCTCTTTACCGTTTTTTACGTCCTTCTACGATCACCATCTGAAAATATTAACTCGCCCTTGCCAAAGTGATAAACAATAATATTGATCGAGGTTCCGATTAGGTAAAATACCACCAATAAAAATACACGTGTGCCTATTTAAAACTGTATAATATTTTAAACCACGTAAATTTAGTCTGATTGTATTTAAAATTATTCACAATATAACCTTTACAAAACAAAGTCTGAAATTACGGGAACGTGTCCCCTGAAGGCTAACAATGCCGTATAATTTACAGAAAATTATATTTGGATCACGTATGTTGCTGCGGTGGGAACAATAAACAGTATATATATTCACTTTAATCCTCAGCATTCCCTGAAATATTTGTTGCTAATTTATTTATGCTTCAATATCTTGCATTGTTTGGTAAATTCAGAATATACTTTAAACTACTTGAAGTTTTCAAAATTCAAAATATATTCTAAAACAAGATTTTTTTGCTTTCACAAGTCACTGTTGCCAGTCTACTGCTATTTATTAGAAACGGATGGATAATCCTTATAAATGTATGTAATCTATATGTGCTATTGCTATTTATATATAAATAATGTATGTAGTCTATACGTCATTATAACAGTGTGTTTGTATTTACGCGAATAAGCAACAAATACTCATACATCACAAACCTTAATAATAAGAGTAGGAAGTTAAGTTTAAACACGTTTCCAATATAATTCCAGAGAGACGGCATTAAATCCGTTCGAACGACAGTTGTTTGTCAAGCCAGTATATCCAATTTGATTTAGTTATTTAAATAACCGACGAAGTGTGAGTTTGTTATAATGTAGTTTACGATTCCCAGGGGAGTCACACGCAAAGTCATCTTAATTCATAGAGTTACAAACTATGATAAACAATATATTATTTCACCTGGCCAAACAACTAATTGTTCAGTTTCAAGCGAAATTGAATTAACCAATCAATGCTCAAATTTAAAATAGCACGATACTGAGATCATTTGAGAGAGAAAAACGATAAGGTTGCACAAAAGCAGTAGCTCCTATCCAAAATGTATAATTGTCTCTATCTATCTGTAATAGTCTCCTTTTCAATATGTGCTAGAAGACAGGCAAATTATCAAGTGATTGGTGCAAAGCTGTTATTGTCCTCCGTACAAAGGAAAATCAAGTCACATCAAGACTGTAAAAGTTACCGTGGCATCAGGCATAGGAGTTAATAAATAAGAGCTAGGAATGACACTGATGGAAAGATTTGGTATGTACAATCGGGTTTTAGAAAGAGAATGGGGTACATGAATCAAGATTTTTCCCTGCGCCACAAAGCCAAAAAGTGCCTGGGAAAGTATCAAAAGATCTATTGTGCTTTTATTGATTTGGAAAGGATTGAATTGGATGGCTTTGATAGGGTTGTGCGAAAGGAGTTGTAGAAGATTATGTCTGCATAGGGTGAGTAACTTTCTGATTCAGTCACTCCAATGTCTTTACAAAGATTGTGCTGCTTGCGTTAGAATAAACTGTGCCTGCCTATACTGAATGGTTTGACATCCATACAGGTGTGAGACAGGGATGTGTAGCATCGCCTTGGTTATTCAACTTATTTATAGACAACGGATTTTAAAGCTAGTAAATGTGGATAAACATAAAAGGGTTAATCGTCAAATGACTTCTTTATCCTGATGATCAAGTACCTTCTGTTAGCATTGTCAGCTGAAGAGTTTCAGGAGATTTTGCAATATTCCTTTAGAAAGAAAGATATGAAAGTAAGTGAAAAGGTGGAAAGTATGACTAATTGTAAAATTGTTATCGATTACATGAAAGGTGAAGAAGTGAAAGAGTTTATGTATCCGGGAAGTGTTTTTTCGAGATATTGGAAGTATAAAGAAGATATTGAAAGGAAAGTAAAAGCTGAAAATAGTGTCAATGGAGCCTTACATACTTTTACGGGCAGCCAAAATGTGTCAAAAAAGGCATCTGTCTGTTCATAGAGGTGTGTTGATTCCAACACTGATATAAGGTAGTGAATGTCGGGTATGGCAGAAAAAGCACGCGAGTTAGTTAGTTAAGGGTCGGTCAGAAGTACCAATAATAAACGAGCGTGTATGAAAGGACTAATGCGAATAAGAGATGCGAGAGAGGTATGCCATGATCGTAACAAGTGGAGATCTATAGTCTCTGCCTACCCCGATTGGACACAAGCGTGATGTATGTATGTATGAAATAAAAATTATTTACTTCACGGCCTAACTGGTGATGGTTTTCGTGAAATGTCGAATGCGGATAACTTGAACATACATTCAGTATATACTCTAATATCGATCACGGAAAGGATCCCGCGAGACCCTGAAATAAAAATCCGTGCATACCAAGTCACGGGCGGTAAGCTTTAATATAAATGCGAAAGTTTGCGACGGTGAATGGTTGTTCCTACTTTTTGCCGTAAAAACATCTGAATACATATAAATAATAATTTAAAATAGTGAAATCCATACACCTAATTGATACCTACGGTAAACATTTGAAGATTACCAGCAGCCACTCTTGAATCTGAAAATAGATTATCATTCTTAGATTTGCACGCAGCCATTGTAATATGAATAGTTAATAAGTTTGTATACTCCTACCGATTGTAATCAGTAACTATTGATCAAAGTTATCAGATTCGCATCAAGTAAAAGAAAATAAAATCTTTAGTATTCATTGAGGAGAAAGTCGAAAAATCAAGGTGGGCAAACAACGTTATTTTCATCAATCTTTTCGATAAATCGAATCTTGTTCTGAGCACATTGGTGATTTCGTATTCACTATACTGTCGGACGATACCTCTCGAGGATTAAGGCAGGATTCCTCTCATTAAATAACTAACTTGAATACCTTTTGCCTTGGAACGTGACAACGTGGGCATTTGGTAACATCCGTTCCAAATGCCCAGCATTTGGTAACACCTTGTTCCAGTTGTAATTTGATTTATTTAAATATCTATAATCTCTAAGGGCGCAAACACTGAAAAGGAAGCTGTTGAATTAAGAAAGTTAATCAGAAGAGGGCGAAGATTAATTCAACCACAATTTTAAATTATTAAGATCTTTTTTGATATCTCTGGAGAGCGGGGAGTTTGTTCTTAGCTAAATATTTATTTTATTTAAAATCGTTCCTTTTATATTTTTATTTATTTATTTATTGATCTTGCAACTGCACAGTAGACATTACAAAATATGAGCTAACCCAAAAATTTACCTGGTCCCTATTCTAATCATCAGATGAATATGTTTAAAGTTGATAAAATCTTTGGTTGCACTCAAAGCCTTGTTATGATAAAATCTAGAAATAGGACCTATTAATACGTATCATTGTTAGCTATGAAATAACTACTAAGTAAAATGAGACTCGCTACCAGTAACAGTAATAGATAAATGATTATATTTGTCTAAAACAGTAAAGCAAAGCTAAGTGACTACTTTCGCTAGGCTTTGCTTGGAGTACGAACCACACCTGTCTAGCGTTTGGGGGCGTAAATCTCCCTAAGAGATAAATTTATTGGTGAGTGTTATATTGAGCAGAAGGCGTGCTATAGCTGATGGTGATAATATGTTAATATTGAAATATCTTTAATAAAATAATTTTAGAGAATCCATTAGTTCGTGCCTATTCTCCTGTAGATTATTTACCTTGCCATAAAATTACTGAATTCATTTAGTACCTGTGTGAGTCAGATTAATAATATATTTTAATCAAAATAGAAACATTTTGGTAATAGAAAAAATAACTGGAAGTTGATACATTCGTAGGATTAACATTCAATGAATTAAAAAAAAATAGAGTGGTAATTTTCTGTACATCTAAAGAGAATTTAAAAAAGAATTAGTATATTGCCTATATATTGTCAATTTGCTTACTAACACATTATGTACGTAGGCAGTCTAACAAGTACTTAGCCTCGCCGTCTAAAGGCGCCTTTACTGTAAGAAAACAATCTGTCGTGTAGTTCTCATTCTCATAGGACTGCTGATAAAATTTTAGTAATTTTGTTTCGATTGCGTTTTAAAGTGGTTTGCTACTAGTAGTGGTTCTAAATGCTTCTAGTATTTTTCGTTCGTTCGCTTTGTCATAATTTTTTTTTTACTTTTTAGTTTGATGTATTTAAAAAGCTATTTTAAATATAATTTAGTTTCCAAGCAAAAAAAAAATTACTCGCCGAGCAGAAATAAAAGTTAAATGAGTAAGTTATCACCGCCACAAAGACCTACTTTACAGACTTTCAGAAAACGTATGTTTTAGATGGGTTAAAGAAGTTGGGTTATTGCGAAGTCAAAAATATCGAGTTAAAAGGAAACTATGTAGAAAAATACAATGTACTTTTATTTAAATTTTTTGCTTTTTATGTTGGCTAAGTACTCATCAGGCCGCCCTCATATGTCAATAAAAACAGACAACTTTAGGAAAAAATGTGAAATGCATAAAGATGTGAGCTTACAATAAATAAATATAAGCTCACAGTGCCTACAAATCGGCTCTATAAAATAAATAACTCATTTATTTTAGGGAACATCATATTTGAGGGCTATGTGTGAGTAAGGGGTTTGTGTGATACTTTACAATAAAACCCCAAATAGGATAGCCTCTGAATAAATTCAAGTGATTAAATCAATCATCTGGTGTCGACAGACTAGTTCAAGGCGGGCCTAATAAAATTGTCTATTGTTTCATCTTCTATGACCATTTGTGTCTTCAGGTATTGCCTGTAATTATGCATGAAATCACTTCTTTATTAGAAATACAAATGTTATATTTATTTTATTGACGATTTCAACGAGTATTTTATGGTACTATTTGAATAAAATATATTTGAATTAAAGCTACGCTTTCCTATACATGTTCTCAATTTTATAACTTTACAGCGCGGTCGCCGTTTGTTCTGTATGCTACGAGTATATGCCCCTTTAACTTGTTTGCGAACTAGCGCCCAAAGGATTGACTAGTTGAAGTGGCAAGTACTAAATTACACTTCTAGCAATAACAATGAGAAAGCATAAATAAACACGAGTATATAATAAAATTATTAAAAATATAGTTAAACAATTAGAGCGTGGTTTTCATAGTAGTTGTAGCAAGGTTTGCATTGCAGACCTTGTTTATGAAGATTTTGTTTTGAAGGACGTGCATTGCTGATCATCCACCCCAAGTGAATATGTTAATAGGACCAGTTGTATACGGCCTGCATCCAGCGCGATCCATTGGTTCTATTCAGACCATCTCTGTATCCAAAAGGGGTACCACTTCACAGCTTTACGATGAAGCGCAGTACTGTTAGTTTTAAGTGTCGCACCCTTTGCCACTTCAACTTGGTAATCTGCTCGGCAATATCGGTAACTTTAGTTCTTTTATAATTCAATCGCGCAGTAACTCCGACCATTCACTCCATAGCTCGTTGGGCTACTTTGAACACGCAATGGTCGAAGACTTTCGACTTGAGACATTTAAGTATGTCGGACGAGAAGGTATATAAGTGTATATATATCTTTTAATGCAACACAATTTATATATAAATATATTAAGTACCGTGCTATGTGACTTGAGTGAAAGTGGAAAAAAGTGTTCTACCGGAAAAGTCCCACAACTTTTCAAAACGAAGTCAATGGCAAAACACATCGCTGCCTTAAATAAATGTGTATTTATACACGGTACGCTATTATAATAAATACTATAAATATAATGTTATAATAATACATTCTAATAAGCAACTGAAGCAAAGCAAAATTCTACTTTGCTGTGAAGAACCGGCAAAGTAGAATAGTACCTCCCCCCGTACCAGGTGTGGTAATAGGCGACTGAGGTACCAGAAGTATATCGATCCGAAACAGTGCAGCTCAAATACTCAGGGCAGGGATAGGCAGCAGCGTCCCCGTCGCGAAAGCTGGACTTGCCAACAGGCTTGCCCAGCGCGGTAATTATGGGCAAAATTCCCCTTTTATGGGTGAGGCCTATGTCTAGCAGTGGACTTCCAGTAGCTAATATGATAATAAGCAACTTCAGTCATGTATTCTTATCTAGTTATTTTAAAATAATGTCTGAATACCCAAGATGAGAATGACTATTTTAACCTTTTGAATCCTTTAAGGAAGAAATTCAATCAAATATAATTATATACGGATTCGACATTTTCATGCAAATTAAGTTGTTCCAAGTAATACAGAAAATAATTAATGGGTATATGGAACTTTGGGTGCCTTTATATATATTAACGCTTCGTATCAAACACTATTTTGAACTTATCATGAGTTATTTAGGGTACAAGGGTATGTATGCATAGGGCTCATGGTACAGTTTTCTCTTTACTCCGAATATTCGCTTTCAATGCACACGTTCAGAAAATCACTTTTTAACGTATGTATCAATAAATTTATTGACCAATCCATTCTTCATCGAACGCCCACGTCTTTCATTATAGTCTTATTATATATTAGTATTAACAAAAGTCTTATATTTACATGAGAATAAGTCTTAATTAAATGATCTTCATTTAATTACACTTCATACTAAGGTAAGCTTCTCATAACTCCATGTCTTGTATTTAAGTGATCTTACTTTGATATTTAAACCATCTATGTAATTCATTTTGAAATAAATAATATTAGGTATATCAGTAATCAGTAAATATCAGTAAGTATGAAGTTGATATGCAAATGGGCAGGGTTAATAGCTGAAGGCCTATGGAATTTGAAGGTCAATGGAACCGTATCGTTTTGGCAAAAAATAAGACAAGCGGTAAACGCAGCGTAGGACCTCCATTCAGAATGTAGACAAACGATATGACAATATCCACAAGATCAAGCTGAATTGGGAATGCCCCGCTAGCAATAGATGTCCAACGGCTGATATAATGATCATAAATTAATGATTACCATACCGTTAATTGTTATTGGAAAATTACGATTAAAAACATAACTTACTTGAACAGTTTAACCAGTGACAAAATAATTTAGTCACTCTCTCATATTATTCTATAAATAAAGCAAGAGTTTATGATATATCTAATACTCAAGCGATCGATACCATCCATTTTCAAAGAAGACATTTAATTTCAAAATATATGTTTATTTACGAGGTTGAATTGCAATATCAGTAATATGCCATTTGGTTTAAATAGCTTTTCTCGTTGAGCAAATAACTTTCAAGCTTGACGTAATTTCACATTTCTCACGTCAATGCTTTGTTATTACATGCCTATGTTATTTATTAAAAGAGATATATATAATAAACATAGCATAGTAAATACATATAATATAAGTAATTTTAAATACGAAAGTACAAGCTAAAGTATCTTTAGCTACGAAATATAACGGCCACGTCAGCTACGACAGTACCTAGATATTATAAAATAATAATTGCTTTCTGCAACATTTTTCGTGTGATATTTCTTAAATAGGAACCAATAATGTTAGCAGTAAAATATATTTAGATATATAATATCTGATACTTAAGCCAAGTACAAAAAATCTTGTATATCCCTTTATTAAAGAAAAAAAACATATCAATCCCATCGGAATGAAATATTTTTCGGGAATAAAATCAACTATTATTCCCTTTACTTTATTCAACTACTTTGCCAAAAACATAACAAATCTTATCATATATCGTACATTTTACAATTTACAATTTTATTATATTATTAAAATACTTTTTGACTGTAATTAATATATAAACCGATAATCTACTTAATTTTATTCAAATTCTCACGACAGAAAGTCTTAAACTTTGCGGCGTAACAAAAACAAACAACAGACAGCCATACATCTACACATTATAACTACTTTCAGGTGAATTATATTAACATATTTTTAGAAAAACATATTTTTTTGGATGGACTATTTACAAATACAAATAAATTTGATGTCAGTTTTACTTTTGCGTTTTTCGGAATAGATGCAGATGCGTACTGCTACGTGGTCGCGTCCCTTGATGGAAGATATAGAGGCCCTTTGCTTTCATTTTAGCTTTTTCATTTTAGCATTCTGCTCAAGATTACTGACGAGAGAGGTCGCTTCCGCTGTGCATTCCCGCCCGCTGTGCGTTCCCGCCAACAGTATCGCGCCATTTCCGTTAGTAACGGTTTTTTCGCTCCAGAGTCGATTTTCGAGCGCTACCGTTGCCTGCCCAACGGAATTCACATTGTGGGGAGCTCGCAACTGAGTGCGAGATAGTTGACCGCGCTTCTGAATCCCACCCCCTTCGCAATTTTTATTACGGCGGGATAGTGGCGGGCCTAGATTGATTTGGATTGAAAGTCTACGATTTTAGTGGCTGACTGCGAAAACCCCTGCGGTGTAAACGCAAGCAGCTGGAGCGACCCTATGCAAGCCTGCCCTCCCTCCTCAAGGGTTGGGCAATCCAGAAGGGACCGGGACTACGAGGCCTTGGGGGGACTCCTAGTCTCACCCGGTCTGCTGCTCCTGCGATAGGTGGCCTACGTTACTGTCCTAGTTGTACACCCTACGGGTCTGAAACACGACCCGGAGGACCTGCGTAACGCCATCTTCCTCCGGTGACTCGCTGCTACGTAGCGGCCTAGAATGGAAGGTAGCGGTCTAGGTCCTCTGGCGGGGGACTTAGCTTTAATAAAAAATATTACCATACCGATAGGTACACAGACGAAACCCACACAACACATCACCGGGTGCACACCCACAACCGGCAAAATGACAGGAACCGATTCTGGGTTCGCGAAGTTTTGGAAGGCCTCGAACCCAGAATTGTACGCGCAGTACTTGCGCCAATGCGCATCTCACGTTATCCCCGCGGCAATCGCGCCGCATTTCCTTGTCCCGGCGCCTTCAGCCTAGGCCGGAATCGCGTCCTCGCTCGCGTCCCCGTCAACGGCAAGAGCCAGGCCCTCAACCAGGCCCTATCCGCGCCTTCAGCGCTCCCCGCGTCCGCTGCGCTCCCCGCGCCCCTCTGCGTCCCTGCAATCCGCCACGGTGTCGTCGTCGCGTAACTCGCACCCTCTGCGCACTCCGTCGCCGCGTTGCCGCGCTAACTCCTCGCGCCTGTGCCCGCACCTGCGTCGTAATATGCTGTCGCCGACCCCGATCCGCCACTTGCTGCGTCTTATCACCCGCCGTCTTAGGCAACGATCGTGCTCGCGCTCGCTGTATGGATTCCCGGGTTATTTCATCATCGCGATCTCGATCTGCCGACGACCCACGAATTTATGAAAGAAGCGTCGCGTCGTTTTCTCTGCGGGGCATCTAAACACACTAATCCGTTAATAGTAAAATCCGTAGCGTAAATTGTAAAGAAAAACGTCCACGTCCGACATCGTAGACCGCGTCACGTACTAGACGACCCGCCCGACAAAATTATCACGAAAATCGCAGCCCTTCCCCGCCCTCTAACTGGCACAACACAATCATTACCACTGCACATGCATTCTTACAATAGAGCTGTACACCGCGTTCGCCGGCGAACGCGTGCTGTCCCTGTCCTAACGAGTGATAACCGGCCCCCTTTGGAGGCCCCTTGGCGATCGCCGTCAATCCCGCTCAGATTTTGCGAGACTTGCGGGCGCGATCGTAGCTAAACGCGCGGTCGTGGCCAAGGGGCACGCAGTACAAATACGGGCATCGAAAAAATAAATTTTAGTGTTCAAATTTAAGTGTAGGAGTTTCAGGGCACTCAGAGTGGCTTATTGTCCAAACGCTTGGGAAATGATTGAAAGATATTGTAAGTAACACACGAGGTAGACGCCATACAAAGGTCGTCTGCATTGGTACCTCACTCTTTCCTATTTGACAAATACCAGTGTTCGTATTACTGTGTTCCCGTTTAAAGGGTAAAGAGAGGCAGTGAAATTATTTGGTAGTGACAATTTTTTTTTCAAGTCACGAAGTTGACAACGCGCTTGTTACGAGTTCCTATATTACAAATTATATATATATATATATATATATTTATGTATTTAATAATAAATAAATAAACTTACGCTGCTAATTAAGCTTTTTTAAGGGAGAAGTATACCGAAACCCTGACTTTTCCTCTTTTTATCCTCAGTGGGTGAAACTTCGTAGGTCCGGAATCGTCGGAAGGTGTAAGAGTAAGTTAATACTATTTTTCGTAGCGTGCGTGGGTTTAACGGTACTAAATACTACTCTAAATTACTACTTTAAATTACTGAAAAACTGGTGTATGGGTCTACGAGCGTAGGGTGATTGGGTCAGACTTTTATGGGGATATCTAACCCCGGGACCAATTTATAAATATTTAAGGATAATAACGTCTTGAGTCTAATATCCTTTAAGTTTACCGACCTAAGAGAAGGATCTCTCTGTCGCTTAATGAGTGTCTAAGGACATTGGTGATCAACTAATAAGCCTATCAGATCTGAGGGTGGACACTAACACTAATTTATACGTAGAATATGAGAGTGTGGAGCCCAATGGTTTGAATAGGGCACCGTCACCATAAACCATCAGACGGGTTATTTTTGTGGTTTGATAAACAGCAGAAGCAAAAACCTTCCTGTGGCCAGCCAGCATATGAGCTGAAGAACTGCAACGACCTCTAAGATCTCCAAGCCACAAGAAAGTCGGAAGTACGTTTGACTTAGAAAATAACTTAGAAAATAAGTGAACGCTCAATATGCCTGTGTGCTAGCCCATGAATCGTAGACGGCCTCCTATAACGATACAGTAAATACGGATGAGCAAAGTCCGCAAGACAAAAGTTGTTCTTCGAAGAGCGTCCGCGATAGGCGAGCGTCAGGACACCGCGAGATGCAAGCTGCTTCGACTGCCCATATCTCTGTTTAACTTAGCGTAGATGAGTACTCGGTCAAGAAAACCCGGAACATAACAGAATTATTGTTTATTAGGCTGGTGAAAAGGCGGCTTTTTACGTGACAGACTTACTGAGGGCATTAAGGTTGAACAGATTAATTCGTTGGACGACAAAGTAAAGATAAGCGACTAACGCAAGGTAACTAGCCCCGTTTTAGAGCGTAGCCAAGTTACTTTCTAGGCAAAGGATAATGCCTAAAAAGTACTCTCTCAGTAGACTCAGTGTTACACACAAAACTGAGGATTGGCCTGCAATTCATTCTTCTAGACCCTTGATGACAAATGTTTTCACTGTCTTGAAATTACGTACCGCAGTTGAGAATCTCTTGGGCTGGCGCTTCTAAGGGCAGCAGATTGTACAACGAAGGTGAATACTGCGACCCTTATACCACAACAGCAGGTGCTAAACCCATCGCGTGTGTCTTTTTAACGAGATAAAAGACTAGAACCGATTTTAAGTCCCAGTTGTGAGGGTCGGAACAATATGGCTATCGTGTAAGCATCCCAGGTTTTCAACAAAAAAACGAAATAATATACTA
Source organism: Heortia vitessoides (assembly GCA_020976665.1). Taxonomy (NCBI): domain Eukaryota; kingdom Metazoa; phylum Arthropoda; class Insecta; order Lepidoptera; family Crambidae; genus Heortia; species Heortia vitessoides. The sequence continues at coordinate 9,255,588 of JACJUM010001610.1, read as the reverse complement.
CTACGGAGTTTTCATGTACGTCATCATTACTTATATTATAAATCGGAAGGTAACTCTGTCTGTCTGTTACGCATTCACACCTTATCTATTGAACCGATTTAAATAAAATTAGGTACACAAATAATTTAAAGCCTTAAAAAGGACATAGGCTACTTTTTCATTGGACATAAAAGTTGTAAGGGGACGAAAGGGGAGGTGAGAATTCGTATAGAAGTATCACTATTCTTAGAGCTAGAAGCTCAAAACTTAATATTTAGGCTATTGATTTGTACATATAAATAAATATAGCATCCAAAGTTTATATAAGCTAAAATAAAAGGGTATGGTTCCCAAAGAAACTACTGCACGCGGATAAAGTCGCTGATACACCTAGTTTATAATAACCAAAAAAATTATTAGATCAGTTGAGTCATCGTGCAGATCAATCGTGAAGAAATATCGGTGACACTGAGTTCTCATTTCTATATCTGTCTAAAAAACTAGCTTGGGACTATCATATTTTAGAGGGGAGCAGTGTACAAACTTTGGCTTTTTAACAGTTTAAAATATAAAAATTGCCAGTGAAACCGCAAAGTTACTATATGCGCGGACGTGCACACGCTTCCTTGCATAATGACAAGGTGTGTCAACATGAGTGGAAATCTCAGCGCTCCAGCTGTTCACAACATCTGCTCCAACAAATATTGAGTACAAAGCCAGCCAATGCCACGGCATCAGACACAGGGCAATGTCAGGCTGCATCCCGACTAATTTGAATATTTGCCTGTATTTGGCATTTTGGCTCTAGTAGTATGTATCTAAGTAGCAAGACATATGTCTGAGGCACTTTATTTTCCAATTATTAATTGAGATTATTTTTATAAAATCACAATATTTTGTACTTATTTATTGCATTATGCGAGTTAGCGGAGAGGGTTTCTTTTTAAGCAGAGATCGTGTGTGCCTTATAAAGCGATAATGACGATGAAGACAAAGCATGGGCAAATTTTCATAGGATTTAAAAAATGCCTAGATTTTATTGTTCTCGCAGATGGCGGAGTACTATTGAAATTTCAAAATGTTTTCTTTTCCTGGCTTTTAAAAACCCGAGGTAGTTCTGGATAAACTAACAAAAACTGCATCACTAGTCACTAGACTGTAAAAAATAAATTTTGTACGTGTACTTTAATTAATGATAAATAATAAATAAATAATATTTGATAAAGAAAGCTGTGGGTATGAACTATTTGCCACTTTTGGATAAAAGAAGAAAGAAACAGAGATGAGCAATTAGTTATTTAAAAAAATATAAATATTTAAGTTAATTCCCCCGGGTTAGGAAACAGGAGCACTATAATCAGTTTTAATTACATAGTAATTATATTTAAAAAGGTAATTAAAATTTTCGCGGAGTAAACAAAGCTCACGTTCACAAGTGTCCACGTGACTAGCAACGTCAATCCTTAGCACACATTCGGAACCCCGCTGAGCACAAATATACAATGACTAGTATACAATATAATAAAATAATGTGCAGCTGAAGCACCTAGGGGAGCTTACAATTAGTAAACCAACACTCAAAAAAAATCATACATGTGGATTTAATATTGGCACATCTTGTCACGCCGTAGAGTACCGGCGGAGTAGAATAGTATCTCCCTCTATACCAGGTATCGTAAGAGGCGACTAAAGTACCGGAACTAACAGATGGCGGTATAATCATCTAAACAGCACAAATTAAATACTACAGGGTGGGGATGGGCAGCAGCACCCTTGCCGGTGAGTTGTATTCTAAGATTGCCACCACGCCTGCCCAGTGCAGCAATAATGGGCAAAAATCCCCCTATCTTGGGGAGGCCAATATCCAATAGTGGACTTTCTATGGCTGATATGATGATGATGATGACATTTTATCTTTTTCTATTAGTGGCGAAGGACCACCACAATTCAGTTCTATATCCGTTTACAAATCACCACACTACCAGTATTTATATTCTAGATATTTGCTGAATATTCGGTTTCTGTCGAAGATAACCGGGATAGTACATTAGCGTCAATTCCCTCCGACATATGGCAGTATAACTACTATATATACGGCGGTACAGCGTAGTTCTAATGCAATGGCTGCAAAATTCCCGTCGCGATTCTACGCTCTGCGTTGTGATCCAATCAAATATAGATATATATATATATATATATATATATAATACATAATACGTTACAGGTTAAGTCATTAATGAGAGCAGGTAAACCGTAATGAGTACGTTAACAATATTATGTTTTATACGGCAAATGTTTGTATCTATATGACGTAGTTCTACACGTTGTTGGAGACTCGATCCCTACAGATTTGAAGTCATGTGGCTTAATAACGTTGACGCAAATTCACGGCACATTTAAGCTTGTACGTAACTAAGAGAGTTCGACAATTATTCGTGGGTATAAAACCCTTATCAAATTTGATTGACAATTTTATAAGCCTTGGACTCTATTATAATGTTGCCGGTAGTGGGTAACAAAACTATGTTATCAATGAGACCTTACTTCAAACATTTGGTACGAGTTGTTTTATTAGTATAGTATAAGTTAAATAGAAAATGAAATATTCATGCCCAACCCTGAAATATGTGTAGAGTACCTTTATACAACTTAGTCTTAGTGAAAATCCATAGCCGTAGGACATTCACTAATTGTCTTTACACAACAGTGGGAGTTCTACGGTGGATAATAATGATGATAGAAATATACTTTTTCTCTCCTTCGTATGATCCTCTTATGTATATATTTAGATAAATTTTTGTAATCAAAATTTGTTGATAATTCAATGTCTATATATGAAATGTGTAAAATAATGATAATGAAATAATATCGTTACAATAAAAATATTTCCTATAAATTTTATACATCTTCTAGGAGTTGAATACAATTTTATGATGGTGCTAGAAGAAAATGTATTGATTTTTGTAAAAAAATATAATCTCTTCTCATTCATCTTCCTCCTATTGACCGGGTGACATTAAGAACGCGTATACATTGACAAAGAGAAGTAAAAATTATTAAACATATCATACCTTTTAGTATAATATGTTTAGTACATATGTTAGTTTATACATTTTTTCTGGGAATATAATTAACTACATCAAATGTCATACTTTTCGGTTATCATTTCATTCACAAACCATACAGTTCTTGGATGTGAATGTAAACGCGATATATTAATGTAAGTAACATATCAACAGTCACGGCAACGCCATAAATTATGCAAGAACTTGCAATATCCAGTAATACCTATTATAGTAGATATTGCTTGTTGAAGTGTCTCAGTAGAAAATGTGTTAAAGTGGAAATATTTTCACTTCAACACATTTTCTACTGAGAACAATATTTAGAACTAGCAGTGTAGTGTGGCTTTACTAACGTAGTTCTCGTTTCCGTAAGCATATGGATATATATATATATATATATATATATATATATATTGTATTAGCTAATAATGTAGCGTATATTATATTATATTTTCTTT
>JACJUM010001610.1:9189250-9247086 GCA_020976665.1 Heortia vitessoides | reverse complement strand
TCCAATTTCAATTGTACTATTTTATCCTTCTACACAGGACGCCAGTCCCAGATACACTCCCAATTCGGGGAACATTTCTCGTCCAACACAAAGGTTTTCAAATGACTTACGGTTTGCCTCTAATGAGATTTTAATGATAGAGAATACAAAGTTTTTCTATTGGCGGATATTTTATTTAATTAGAACCCTTAATAACGAATCTTCTTTTTAAATAATTTTTATCTACCGATGTACTTTCAGCCGAGATCATTTGGTTTTCTTCATTAATTTCGTCGCTGTCTTTATTATTTGCGATCTTATTCTCAGATTCTGAGAGCTGATAATCGTCTATGTCGTTTATTTTTTTTATATAATTACTATTCTGTTTTTCCAGATTTACGTCACTTCCTTTATCTTTTATATAAACATTTTCTATGACATTATCTTCTGGGTGATAAGGATTACTGAAGCTTCTATGTACTTTATTGTTCCTCTGAAATATTTGGTTAGAAAATTTTTTTAATGCATCGGAATTCATCACGCAACTTATAAGTTTCAGGACATCCTTTGAATCGATTTTTATTTGTTTTGCATACATTAAATTAATTAAAGTAGCGTAAACTGAAATACAATTAATGAATCAAATTCAAATTAATTCATAATATTACAATATCCCTAATGTTAATCTGTACCAAAACTTATGACAAAATCTTACCAGCAACAAGCACCAAAGACTTCATGTTTTTATAAAGTATAAATACAAACGCAAATAAATTCGAGTGTAAACTGCTGAACAACAACACATTACTAGAATCATTTAACTGCCCATAAAGTAAATGGGCGTGAAGTTTACCTGCTTATTTACATGATTTACCTAACTACCAACCTTAACACGCCCTCTAACTTGCTACAGTGTTTTTATTATATGTACCTTGCGACCGCTATCATGAAAAAAGGTACATAGCATAATACACTGGGGGGGTTGCATCGTCAAATTGTAAGAGATAATGTTATTGAGTTTCGTATAGAACCTTAAATCCATTGTAACTTTAGTAAAAATTAAAAACAATATAAAAAGAACTTTACGGCGTCTTTTTTAACTACATCACTAATGAAACTTCCATCACCCCGACCGAGAGAGCACGAACCTTTATCATGCTCATAAGCTGGTTATTGCAGTCTAATTTTAAGATTGCCATTCTAAAATATTCTTTTTTTCACATTTATTAACAATTTTAAAGTACCCGTGGTCCTACATGAAGATTAAATATTTAATTAATGAATACCTTTTACATTCTTTACTAAGTGAAAATCACATTTTGAAACCGCAATTGCCCTTTTCACGATAGAAGTTTACAATTTATTACGTTCATCGCAAAGATAAATTGCACAATTTTTCCTCTCCGAATTACAATTTCTAACCAACGAACCAACAAATATTAACATTTCAATTCATTTAGCTTTCTGCTCTACTCCTGTGTTTTGGGTCAACTGAAAAAATCTTTAATTGCATGATGGCACACTCGCTCTAGATATATTTGCGATTAAATAATAAATTTGCGATAAAATTTCAGCACTTTCACTTGCACCTTCTGTTCTATATTTATTAGTGAAACTATAAATTATAATATTTTATGTATTTATCTGTATTTTGTTATTAATAACATAACAAACTAACATTGTGAAGTAAATGAAACTTATTATTCACCTAAAAAATGTATCTGTCGATTTGTTACGATTTTATGGGTTAATTGGTGAACCGATTTTGTCAAAATCTCCGTGAAATTTTATGTTATTGAATAGTATTTACATTTGAATATATTTATTTCCGGGATTATATTTTTTCACAAAAATAATACTTAAGAAAATGAAATAGTATTAAATAAGCAAGCAAGGAATCAATGAGTAATTTTCTAGTGGATAGAAAAATTGATTTTCAGAAAATTCAATTAGTATCTATAATATCAAAAACGTCAGAATAGTATCAGAATAATCTTGGATAGCACTAAAGCCAAAGCAATGTAAATGATGGGGGTTGTCTTCGTCAACCATAGTGCGCCCCAAGATTAAAAACAACTATATTTAGCCAAAAAGAACGACATAAAATATTGACTATTTACTAAATTAAATTATAATGTTTACATATGCGTTATAACATTCTAATTTATGGTTACACGTTATTTTATTTTATTACACTAGGTCGATGAACAAACATACAGTCCGTGTAATAGAAAGCGTCACTGCAGCTAAATACGCTTGTATATAACCCACGGAGATATCACTACCGCGTTGCCTTGTGACATGATATCTTCTATCATGTCACATTACCCAGTTACTTCAATGTTAATATTCAATAAGTATCGTTTAAATAACACACTATATTTACAGGCTGCGTTCCTGAACAAGCAAAATTAGACAATGGAGCGCACATCATGTGCGTGAGAGATAGGATGCGAAAACTGTCCTCTGCGTAGAAGAGATAGTTTATTTAACATAACACGATGGCAATACAGATAATGTTGCATTAATTTAAACTATGTGTTTGATTTGATTGATGTTATTGAAATAAAATACTATTATAAATGTACAATGTTTACATAATTTTTAACTATGTTATCATAAAAAAATACAACGAGACATTACTTTAGTATCTGAGATCCAACACTATCACAAGTATCAGCACTTGTAAATAGAATAAAAAAATACGAATATGTAATCTTATTGTTAAAAGATTTTTCAAGCAAGCTATACATTTGCTTAAACCTGTTTATTTGGTAGCCATAAATCACTCCAGCCATGAGGTAACGTTCCATCATTTTGCAATTTGCATAAATCATGTGACTGACTTAGAACAGCGCACGGGATTTGCTGCTTATTTATTGCGTTGCAATAGTAAATTCGATTTGTGAGCATATTGCTACTCTAACGGTGTATACTTCAATTTTATGTTTCATAAAACTTTCCATAAATATATGTAAATATTAAGAGGTAACATCCAATGGCCGTGAACCATTTCAGTAAATCAATATTTTTTCTTATTATGGCTTGCATCGATTGGAGACAAATCATATAAGGTATAAATTTTAGATTTCGGAATGAGTGTCATATTAGATAAATTCAGCGTTTTTCCTATAAATGTGAAGTTCTTTATGTGCCAATCAAGTAGGGATTTATTAATGAATATGGAGTTTGGTTTTGTAAAATTTACACTGTATTTAAAAGATTACGAATAAATTACTGATATCCATATATTATTATGAGAGATAAAAAAATACTTCTTTTTGAGATTTTTTTCCAAAATAACGGACATGAGATTTGACACAGTTACAAAATGCTCTCTATATAAATATAAATTCATTAAAAATAACCATTACCATTACCAACCTGTTTTTATTACACATTGACATACTAAGGAGAACATTAATTTTCTATTCATGATGAATATTAAATAAATGATGAAATTATTTTCACAAAATTTTGCGAATAATAGTAAATTCAATCATCAGGCCACCACCATCTTTATGAAAACACAAATAACTTTAAAATAGTTTCTAAAATTCGTTCAGTAGTTTTTACATTTTATTAATTGACGACAAATTTGTCTGTATCATTTATTTATTTATTTATTGAACGTTATTGCATAAAATATTCCAAATTATACAAATTGCAGACTTAATGGCAGTTAGTATTATCTCCCAGTCAACCATAACATGAGACAAAAAAAAGTATTTAGTGCAGACAACATATATACAAAAAAGTTACGTACATATGCTATAATATATATATATATACAAGATATACATTGATGAGAAAAATAACGTTCATCAGAAATAGGGTTGTAAAGTTAGAGAAGCAGCATCAGTAAATAAAGACCAGAGAAAGCGTTACAGAATAAATTTGTTTTAGGATCGCTTAATATTCGACGGAAATATGTAAGCTATGTAAATATGTATATGGAATATAAGCTAGTTTGTCATATCCGTATGCCCAATATATATATTTATTGTAACCGCCGTTAAAATATGAATACAAAAGGATAGAAAGCAAAGGTTGAATATAAAAGAGACATCGTGTTTAAGTGAGGGCTTCCACCTTTATTGACTACTTGAAACGGTAACGAAAACGGCTGAAACTCAAACTTTGCTCGAACTCCGGCCGATTTCTATTTTTGTTCCAACCGCATAATATTCGGGATTATATCAAATCCTAAGCGGCTTGTGAAGTCTTTTCCGTTTCCACATACAACTCAAGTTTTCGTCGCCAATAAAATATTAAACTTACCTCTGTCATAGCATTTATTACGAAATATTTAGTATGTTAACGATATCATTTATATTACTTAATAGATTTCTTTCAAGAATCTTAAGTTTAAGAAATATTTACGTCCCTTAATTGACATAAGCTTGCAAAGGAGCTGTCCAATAGGGTCAATCATTAGGGTTTTTGCCCGTGGTTGCAATCGTGTCGCAGACCGATGCCGCTATCCGTATAGCATTTAAGCTACCCTTTTTCAGATTAACATAACGCCGTCTGTTGGTTTTGGTACCTCAGTCACCTGGTACGACAAATAGTATATAGAGGCTATATTACCGATCGCCACTTGACAAACAAACGTTGCGTTTATATAATCAAAGTGAATAGATAGATAATAAAAGCAAATGGGTTTAATTCGCAGCCAAACTGCAAATTGATTGTATTACAGAAAGGGGTACGATGTGCATTTTAAGAGCTGATATATGCTACGATTTTTCTTAACGACCAGTAGTTCCGAACTAATTTACAGTAAATCGTAGCCAATCGTAGTAATTGTAGTGTCTCATTAAAATACACTTTTAAAACGTAATAGTGTGTGTAATTAAATGCGCAAGAAAACTTATTTTTAAAATAACATGTATATTCATATAATCATGCGATAAAAGTATTATCGCCTGCTTATATCAAAATTAATATAACAAAATTAATAATATTAGAAAGAAAAAATTTTGCTTGTTTATTGCGATTTAACTCATAAACTCTTAGAATTATTTTAAAAATATTTGCACTTTTAAAATGTTACCAAATAATGTAAGCACAATTTTTATTTTTACACGTCGGTAAAAAATAAACTCCAATACTAATCAACTGATTTCAAGAAATATTATCAAAGAGCTTTGTTATCACCTGTATATTTTCGGCTCAAGAGAAATATAATACTTAATAGTATTTAAGTTGATGTTTATAATAAAATTGTTACTATTATTTTTTTTAGAATAAAATAAATTAATTAAACAATATCTATCTCCAAAATTACTTCTTGGCTGAAATCGCTGGACTATAATGAAACTGAAAAATTGTTAACAGTTCTCGCGTATACAAGCACCCGCGTATCAACACAAATTCACTCACATTCTTAATACGTATAATTTTTTTCCTGCATTGACGAGTGCAGAGAGGGAAGAAAGGGAATGTATTGTACTTTCAATATCTTTATTTTATTCATTTTTAATGTATGTACATCTGATACATGTATGTAACTGCTGTCGTTGTATCTTTATAATTAAATATAAATATTTATCGGTTCGCATACGGAGAGACTGGTGATCTGTCATATGGGGTTTTCCTAGTACGGATGCCAGTCTCTTACATAGACTTTATTATAATAAGTTTATAGTTTATTTAGCATTTTGTAAATCTGTGTAAGAGAAGAAAATAAAGAAATTATATTTATTACTATTTATTTCAAACACATTTCATAGTTTAGCTTGATGATATAACAAATATGTATAAACATCCTCGCAAACATATAGGCTTAATGATATTACTTAGTTACCCGCGACTGGCAACATGAAGACCATATCCCAAAGGTGTTAGAATTCAGTCTAACTTGGTCCTTGTGCGCGCTTTGTTATCCAGGCGGTCCTTTCTACTATGATGCACATGATACATTCACACAAAATTCATTTAAAGAGGACATAATCTGATAATTTAGTGACTATAGCAGTAATACTTTCGCTTTCACATTTAATAGTACCTAACTAAATATGTTTTGTTTTGATAGTAAGAGCTAAACCGAGTTTTCACCTAGTATATACCTTATACTAAGTCTTAAATTGTTACTATAAATAATAGATTACTATAAATAAACTTTTATACACAACTGTTTAAATAATAGTTTATGTAAATATATTAATTGGTATTAATATTATTATAATATTATTACATAAACATATCCAACATCTCATACTTAAACTGACTCTGTGATAAGTCGCTTAAAGCACCTGGATATCAGTAAGTAGAGGAATCACAAATATAATGCTTAAATATATATAACAACACCTAATCTATAAAAACACACTATTAGCTAATATAGGAGAAACAACACTTACACGCTATTATCCCGCAAATTATTAATCCATATTGTTACCAATCAAAAATGTCACTTTTCTATTGACACTCATTCTCTATTGAGGCGTCCAATTTCAATTGTACTATTTTATCCTTCTACACAGGACGCCAGTCAACATATTGAGCGGCAAAGTTGACTTGAGTGAGAGCGTCAATGAATTCATCTCAACGATTGAGTGGAGGTGTTAGAGTTGAAGATGCATACGTATATTAGGCTGATAGTATAATTGATATCTCACATTATTTTCTATAATGTCTGCTCATTCCAGGTTGTGAGAATATATTAGAAGAGTTCTCAAGTACAAATGTAAGTAAATATATATATATTTATTTTTAAGTCAAGTTTATGAACTCACGTTTGGGCAATTACTAAAGGTTTTTGCCCTGTAACGATATGTAAATAAGACAAAAGGAAAAATGTCCTGAATGCGAATTGTTATGGTAGTCATTTTATAAGAAAACGTTCGAATAAGATCTGTCAACAACCCTCTAGAAGACGTAGGTTGAATTCTAATTCGTTGTTCTTCCGTAAAAGAATTTAAGGAATTGGTAAAACACGTGATACACACAGTAATTCAAATATTAGTAAAAGATGAAAATATAGTTCATTTCCAGTGAAATCTTTATTTTGTGATATTATAACCACAAAATAAAGATCTCAATATTAAAAACGGATTGAACGCAATTACCATTTATTTAAAAAAAATATTGTCAGTTATGTCCTCCTAGGCCGATAATTAATACAAATTGTATATTAGATAACACTCAAACTTTTACTTAAAATTAAATAAATTTCAGCTTGTTTTATAGAGATAACAAATAATCATCTAGTTTTCTATCAAAATTATCTATCTAATTATATGTGTAGAAGATACAAGGGTCGCATATGCAGGATGTTCAATATGTACTTAAATATTATATTTGTGGTTTTTCTAATGTATGATTTTTATAACACAAGTGCTTTCAGCGATATATCGGACTCAGGTATTTCAATTTATTTTTTCAAGATATATAAGCATATATCTAAGAATCTATAACCTAGGAATTAATCAAACACTCAAAAAATATTACTTCCAAAAACAAACGATCGCGCATGAAAACAATTTTTCCCGGGACTTAGCAAGAATTTTTGATATGTATTATCATTATCATCATTTGAGCTACACTGTTTCAAAAAGATATACCGTTATCTCTCGGTTCTGGGACCTTAGCCGCTTTTTAAGATACCTAGTACAGTGGGGACGTACTCTTCTACTCTGCTGGTACCTCACTTTTATATGTATATCATATGCTAAATATAATATACATGCTAATGAAAAAATCTATAGAAAAAGAAAGCTCAGAACCCACTGCATCAGCTGTGAACTATGTAACACTAAACGAAGCTGTCAAAAGGTTGTTTGTATTTTGGTCCATTGTTGAGCATACGTACACAAAAGTGACACTTTAATTTAAACTCGAACGTTTGCACGACACTTCCACTAAAAGTAAGCCAGTCCAAAACTAACTACAATCTAAGGTGCCTTCACCCTAACCCTTACAAGTAATTCTTAACATAACGACATCCCCCGAAACTCACAAAACTTTCCTAACTGTTTCATCAATATATTGTCACCCAAGATCCAGCTGAAACGCGTCCTTTCTCCAAAGAGCCCTTTTCTTTCAAGAGTATATATTATTCTGTATACGACACATGGTAGCTAGTAACGTATTGATAGTACAGGAAAAGAGATATCAATATTTTCTATTGGAACTCCTGTAACGAATACATACACGAACACCTTTTTCTAGGATACGATAACTCTCGAACGGATTATATTTTCCATTTATAATATTAGGTTCTTACTAGTAATATTGCGAAAATTTATTTCAGTTTGTCTTTCTTTTCTGCTCGTCGGAGTATAATATTAATATTAGTTAGTATGTATGCACAAATGCATAAATTGTTAAAGTTTTATGATTAATTGATTTAAATTTGGTAAAATTCAAAGAATTGAATTAATCAAGTATGATTAAATAGTCTCCATGAAACAGTCATCAAAAGAATGAACAAAAATGCAGTGCTTAAGTTTTTAATTTTCATAAATGAAAAAACTTTGCACTATTTCTAACTATCTATAAATACTATGTCTAAAAATTTTGTACACATAGTAAAACATTTTGATACCTTTTTAATCATCGTAATCAAAACAAAGTTTATAATTGTAAAACCATGTTTATTTAAAACAACCGCATGATGTTACCAACAATTTATCTTTGCTCAGATTTTAAAGTATTAATATTCACAGTGGATCTCTAGGAGAAAACAAGTAATGAGTAATGAAAATATTTATAATACAGCAGGTTTATTGTATGATAAAATCTAATCTAAAACACAGACCAATATATCAACTAGTGTGAGCAAAGCAATCTAGCGCCGCTTTTAACACAAGTATTTTTATTTCAGAACGTAAGTATCAACCCACTACGAGAAATGGAACGTGATTTTTCGTAACAAAAGGCGAAATTACTGTGGTTAGCGGCATTTGTGTAGAATGCTGCGAATTTTAGAACTCACTGAAACAAAACCCTTAGCTGCATAAGCACAATTAATGTACGTGCAAAAACAACAAGTTTTATTCAAGCTAGTTTACCTACTTAAAGGCATTGTCATTATTTTAGGTTGTCATATAAAGTATTTTGCATAATTTAAGTAACATTATAAATAATCATGACAGACAACGGCTTACCAACGCAGCAAATTTTAGTACTAAGATTTAACTAAGATACCATGTAATGTGCTCATTTAAGCCAAAATATTCCATAATTTAATTTGTATAGATTTAATGAAATCACTACTTGTTTATTACAAGTACAACAATTAGAACAAATACCTATTTATTACTAACATTTATTAGATTATACAGATGTTTTGTACGCTATTTCTATTATCGATAACAAGCAACAACGTCACTTTCGAACTAAAGAGCCCAGAGCTCAAGTATAACAGGGGTCCGACTCACTATAGTTGGCATCACATATGCAATGAGAGCACCATCTAAGGTAATTTTGGAAGGACTTAGTGTCATAATCGACATAAATTTATATTTTTAAACCAATGCTTTCTATTTGTAATTCAATTTTCTTGCTCATTGTACTATTTTTCTGGAAAAGTAACACATTGCCTAGCGCATCGTAAGAGATGCACCCACAAGGAGTATAAAAGATTTGACAAGAACCGCTGTATCACGTTGGATGAAGGCTGCTGACAAATAGTAAATTGGTGCAGGCGACTTTTTACGCTTATATGAAGGTTTTATTACTCCAGATAATACCACTTAGAGCGCATGCGAACCATGCGGATAAGACTGTAGCTAAATGCGCGGACGCCGCCACGAAGTACGCAGGTGAAATCGGGCACATCGCTCCTCGATCAATGAACAACCTCGCCCACTTCTCCGTTGAAGCTGGATCTGACCGCGTCGGGGTGGTCAAGCATTATAGAATCTCTTACAAAGAAATAAAGTAAAAAGCTAGAGATATTATAGTATTTGTACGCGGAACTAAGCTAAAAGACACTATGTATCTTTATAACTTCAGCTATGTGCCGTATGTAAAGACTTTTTAGATTAGTCTGGTATATCTGTCCATCCTACCTTGTTTGTTTTGACATGGCAAGTCCAGTATCCACAAGCATTCTAAAAATATATTTACCTTCTAAATATGTTTATATACTTTAAAATATACATAACAACATACAAAACAAAATAATACAATAACATACAAAAGCTCATAACTGGTTTTGGTGAGTTGGGGCTTACCTTCAACACATTTAAATGCGAGATATTTTTTTGTTCAGGAGTGACTTCTTTGGCAGTTTTGCAAAGAGTAAAAGCTATAGTCCCTAAAATCAAGGTTTTATGTAAATTCAATTTATCTCTGTTAGGCTCTCCAATCTTTCCGGAGGGTATATCAGACGCGCTTTATTACAAGACTTTGGCCTTGTCATCCGCTAAACAGTATTTGAAATAGCTTTCCGTTCACGTTGCCCGAACAATTTTGCGGAGTTGCCTGTCTACGCCGCGTTTGTCTTATTTTGTCCGCACATCACTAGTTTGGTTGTGCTATGAAAGTATTAACAAGTTAGACAGCATTTTGAAGGAAACGGTGAAAACAACATAGAAATGTCCCCAGTTCAGTGGAGCCAAGCTTCACCGCCTATTAGGCTCGGTTGTCTGAGTATTCGTCACCTGAAGAACACGCACGCACACGCCTTCTTGGCTTCGTCGTATGGAGTACTGGAGCTTGTTACTCGTATTTTGCCTTGTAATGGTGATGATCTTCACATTCCTTATGCGGTCGAGGCCCTGGAGCTTTGGTGTGCTTAATGCAAGGGTAAAGATCCTCCAAAACAGTTATTATATTTTAAAGTGTATTAACATTTCAGTGAGCCTGGGATGACCTGGGTTGGCACGGCCTTCATTGTGTTCTAAGTGCAGGTAGACTAACTAGGCACCACTCTGTGAATGACATCATTAGAAGAGCCCTCGTGTCGACTGGGGTCCCTTCTGTTCTTGAGCCACCAGGACTTAGTCGTACCGATGGAAAGCGATCAAATGGCCTGTCTTTGATACCTTGGGAGAGGGGTCGTTGCGTTTTATGGATTTTACATGGGTCTGTACTTTTTGTCCCTTGCATGTGTCCTCAACCGCGGCCAAATCTGGTGCTGCAGCGGAAACGGCTGCCAGACTTAAAACAGAAAAATACAGATTATTGGCAGCTAATTATTCTTTCGTGCCAGTTGCTCTTGAAACATCTGGTGTATGAAATAAAGAAGGAAACTGCTTCATTAAAGAATTAAGAAGACGTTTGATGGACCGGGGCTTAAACTACCGCTCCGGGGCTTTTCTAATGCAGAGGATCTCGCTTACTGTGCAGCGTAGAAATGCTGCCAGCATTCTGGGGACGTTTGGGTACGATAAGCCCTTTTCAGTTTTCAACCCTGCTAAAGTTTTGCAAACTACCAGAAAATACTCATTTATAAAAACCAAATGTATTTCTTAAATCTAACTACACTTACAAAAAGAGTTAATTAGTAGTTTTTGGTTTTTACAGATTTATTATTATTTTAAAAGGAATCAACTACAATCTCACAAAATAGATTCTTGACTTATACATTAGTTAAGTGTATTTTTTTATTTATACTCTATCTTTAATAATATAATTGATTAAATAGGGGTAGTTTTTGTGACGCTTTCTTAGATATAGTAGTAGCGATTACAAAATTAAGACTATTCTCCGAAACAGCTCAACAATTTGTCAGGACTAGATTTGTGCGGGAAAAACAAGCTCAGAAAAATTGTATTGAATAAATTGTGTTGCCTAAAAACAAGATAAAACTCCCACGGTAAAGGGATAAAATTTTGTTTCGTTCTTGGACAAAAACGGATCGAAGTACTAGTATAATTATAGGCCCAAAATTTCATATTTATATTTAGTTTCTTATTGTTCCAAAATCAATTGTTAAGAAACAATCTTGAATTTAAATGAGGTGTTTTAATCTTTCAATAAGTCTTCGTGAACAAAAATTGCATTGATTTTCATTAATAACGTACTGGAAAACATTTATATTATTTATTTTCATGTTAAAATTACTTCGAACTACGTATTGAATTATTATGAATTGACTTTTATACGCAGCTGTATGCGTATATTAAAGTTATTTGCAAATTTTAGAGACTTCAAATAACTTCGAACACTTTAGTTTCTAAATATCTAAAGCTTTGCCATTCTAATGTTTTATAAGATTCGCTTAAGGTTATTTAACGGAATATAAATTATCTCAGCCATTAATATATGTGATCCTATATTTATATTAAAAATACAACAGCAGTTGGATAAAATGGTGAAAAATAAAATAAATGACTATTAAAATGAAATGGTGTCGACGCCAAAGTCATAAGTACCTTTATTAAAAAAAGCCTTTTATTGGGGTCTCCCCTTTATTGCCGAACTTTTTATATCAAATTAATTGCATACCATCTAATTGCAGAAATTTCATTTCATCGAAAACATGTAAGTCATATACTCAAAACGTATAATTTTGTAAGGCAGAATCATTTTTAGGCATAAGTCCGATATCCATAATATTCATATTATGAATAAGCTGTATTGTTGAAACATATTATATACATTAGAAAGAAATAGTATAACATAAATTGTAAATTTTTATAAAAATAAAAAAATTTTACAATTACCCAATAATAATCAGTTGATTGTGAATATACGTGGTTTTTATTTCTATGAAAGCAAAACGATATCAGATTGAAACAAGTACGGTGTCCTTATACTACGTATTGACTCTTGTATCTTTCTACTGCAGCAATACTAACATATACGCATTATACATGTAGTGAGCATATAAAATACAAGCAGGCATGCATACAGCATGCAAGCAAACATGCAGCATGCAAGTTAACATGCAACAAGCTAGTATGCATGCAAGCATGATTTATGTCACGGCTCCAGCGCTGCGAGGCTCTGGCGGTCCCGTGCGAGCATAAGCTCTTGGCGATACCGTCACGATCTTACCTTAGGGGTAGGGTAGACGTGACTACATGGAGTCAGTTTGCAGCGATTCATTATGCCACGACAGTTTTGTTGTAAAATAATAATTAATCTATTTATAAATTAATGTTTTGTAAAAAGCCATACTATTTTGAAAAATCCTGAATGAATTCTGCCATTTATAGTAATCTTCTAAATCTAATCAGTTCGGTTAAATAAACGTTCTGCTTAATAAATATATTCTAAATTTAAACAGAACTGCTGTAAATCAAAAGAAAGTTAAAAGGACTGCTGTATTTTCCGAACTAAAAATGTAATGCTAAATTAATGAAAAAATGCTTAATTCTTATAAGTATGCAATTGTAAACTCAACCAAATATTCGGGCAAACAACAATTATTATAAATAATTGCTATACATTACATATATTCGATTGAATAAAAATGTGCCAAGTGTGTAATGCCAATTGAAATTCGAAACAAGAAATTCGCCCAAGTAGGAACACCTCTCAATCGTCAAAACAAAATATATTTTTTACTTATTTCAATACTAAACTGATTGAAGACCACGTCATCTTTAGAGGGTTTTAAGTATCATTTAGACAAATATCTTATCAAACGATCTACTTTAAAACTAGTTTTCTACACCAGTCATAAAACTAAGTTTATAGCAGGGTTGTTACCAAATCCACCAGAAAATAAACTGCAAGGAAAACGGATGGTGATTAAAGTTCCATTATCACCTAGTGGTTAGTGTTATTAAAACCCCTAACGGCGCTAAGAAACCTTCGTCTTAAAAGAAGTTTAAACGATTTAATCAAATCCCAAGCTGCTTCATCATTACTATAATCTATCAAACAGTAATAAGCTTTAGCAATAAGTTAACGGTTCACTCAATGCTTACGTTTATTTTAAATGAAGCTACAATTTTCGTTTATTTAAAAAAAATTACAATTGTGGCTTTGTATAAAGCCATAATTGTAATACTACTGGGAATTTCATTATAAAGTCATCAATTGTCATCAATCAGTTTTCAAATGGGTTTAACCCTCGTACCTGGTGTAGTTCTTACAATATTTCCCTGCGTTTATATAACCCTGCAGTTACCAATAGGTAAAAGTGAATGCACTAAAAACTGGTGCATCTGCTGCTACAGCTCCTACTTTGAAATATTGTGACTATAGTAAATATTTAATTATAATGTTTGATAAAGAATTTTAAAGAATGATTTGTGCATATCTTATGGCGTTACATCTATGGAAAAAATGGTAAATATTAACTAGGTTGTTAATCATTCCTTCAAATCGATTTGCAGTTAAATGTCCAAAACATGTTGAAAAATTGTTTTCTTATCATATATTTTACTTATACTTTAAAAACTAATAAGCTGCTCTAAATGAGCTGATTTCAAATTATGAAACATATTTTTGTAGGTTGAAACTATATTCTGTCACTCATCAGCTGTCACTTAAATGTAAATATTCAATAAATATTGAATAATTTGAACAAGTTAAATAATCTCGTACAGTTTTTTATCTGAAATTATTTGATAATATAATAACATGATGACCTTTAGAACTATTTGATAATAAAATAAAACAACTTTATATTGTTTTTCAAAGATCGCAAACTGTAAATATTTCTACAGTCCGTTCAACAAAGAGTTTCACTAAATATATTCATAATGTAAATTTTATATGTCAATTGATTATTTCTAGTAAGCCACCTATTCTTAGTGGCTTACTAACAATAATCAATAGATATATAAAATTTATCTCTTATGAACGAACTACCAATTTGGTGTTGTTTCTTTTTATTAAATATCTATTCTTTAGTGTTAGTGTTATAAGAATTCTCCATGACTCACAAGAAATAGACATTTAAGCTATTTAAAGATTATTTATTATGAAGCTCTCTGCTTTTATGCTAGGTCTATAAAAAATATGGCACAACGCACCCCAGGCTTTGTTCAGAATACGGCTAGTTTAAATAAAAACACATTTTTTCTATTCAGTTTTATGCATTTCAAACGCGTATTTTTATGTTTAATAAACTATATTTTATTTAATCACTTTTTAGTTCGATTTATTTTTATAGAATATTAACTACATGAGTACTTGAGCTAAATTAAATTAAGTATACGGTACACGTATACACACACACGATTTTTTTTTCATCCCGGATCCATCCCAGATCAGGATTCATTTCATCCAGGATTCTGATCAGAATAATCGGATAATCTTATCGAAATATTGTTGACACCGATTCTTGATATATATACAAAGTTTTAATAAAATCTACCCGTCTACGCATACATACGACTTAAGCTAATGTAAAGCGTGTAAAAAGGAATGTTGAGATCGAGAGATGTAGAAAAGATGGATGAAAGTAGAATGATTGCACAAATATATAGGGCGGAAGTAAATGGAAGAATTGGTATAAGATGACCTAGTCAAACAAACCTTACCTAGAAGAGGTATTAAAGAAGATTTAGGTAGAAGTACCAAGAATAAACGAACGTATATAAAAAGACTTATGCAAATAAAGAGAGCGAGATCGTATCATTGGAGATCCAGTCTCTGCCTGCCCCGATAGGCGTGATAGGCGCGATATTTGTTATTTCTTTTTGTTTAAACCCTACTTATTGCGAGTATTTACTTTAGTTTAGCACTATATCTACGTGCGAAGCGCGAGAAATGGCCAAGTCTTGATGCGAAGGATCTAGGCTTATCTTCCAGGACTCGTATGACGGCCATAACCAAATATAACCTATACTTAAAATGTATCTAGAAAAAAATTATAATAACCTATTACACGTTATTCTAGTCAATTACTGCTAATCATTAACTATGCATTAGAGCAATTACATACTAATCTCATTCTTGAAAATTTATGTTAATAACAAATCAAAATGTATGTGATATACTCGCAATAACCATTCAACTATCAATACAAGTTAATAGAAGAGTAAGATAGATTTCTTATAACTCGCATAACACAGAAATAAATTGCTTTAAGTATTCACTAGAATAAATTTAATCCATGGTACGATTAGAAAATCAAACTAAAATGTTTATTTTATTGATACAATTAAATGGTCCACGAATATATAAAACCTGTTAAAAAAATATATAAAAGAAATACTGATACAAACAGCTACTATAATTTAAAATAATTTCTATGTGGTAACTAATCTCTGACTTGTTAGCAATACTAACAATAACTGTGGTTACCCATAAATAAACATTGTATGCCCATTTAGCACAATATGGATGACACATGTACTATTTCTTAACAACCATATAATCTGTATTGACAATAAAGATTTAATCGATTGATCGAAAATTGTTTAAACCTTGCTTATTTATGAAAGTTTGGTTCCATATTTAGCACAACTGATATCATCTTTAAAGATTTTGACGGGCCCGATTTGACGGGCCCGATGGCGCAGATGGTAGTGATCCTGTCTTGTACACCAGGGATCGTTTGTTCGATTCCCACCCAGAGCAAATATTTATATGATGATATTTGTGTTTGCTCTGTGTATGGGTGTAAAATATATGTATTTAAGTAGTATATTTGTGATTCCTCTGTTGTCTGGCATTCGTAACACAAGTGCTTTAAGCGACTTACCACGGAGTCAGGTCAATGTATGAAATGTTGTGGGAATTTATTATTATTATTATTTTGGTTTTTTGATCTCAGTTTTCAAAGTACAGCAAAAAGCGATCGCTCTACGTATTTAAAATAGTCTCCGACTATATAATTATTTTTTATTGAGTCACGTTTTGATGAATAACTCTCGGAGTATGTTGGTACATTTGATGAGCTTACCGTATTACAGTAATTTGAATGGAAAAAAGTGGACAAAAACAAATAACGCAGTAAATAATACAACAAATAATGTGTCTACCAGAAAATCATCACGTAACACAAGTGCAAAGCGCTGGGTTCCCCTACAGACTATACAGATATAGCATCGTGTGTTGTCCATGCCACCCACATACATAAGGTTCAGTTGAATTTGAGCAGATCCACGATCCACCTAATGAGATGCCGTCCTACGCTACATCACTCAATACGTGGTCGCTACTCGCCACTTGTGAACACATCCGCCATAACGGACATCTGTTATTCCATAGCCACTCATATACCATAAGTCATAGATCATATCCACTCAAGTTAATTAATAGGGTGTTTTATTATACGTAAGATTATTTGTGAATTTTAAATACATGACAAACATACGAGCGACTTAAATTTAATTTAGCTGTATACATAAAAAATTACGCTTGACTGGCTAGACCGATTTCACTTATTCTTTTTTTTTGGTTGTATTTGTATTGTTAGGCAAAGGTTTTTATAGAATCAAAAATTGCGGGATGATAGAAATATAAAAAAAAACTGAATGACTTATGTAACTTTGTGGCGTTTGACACATAACTATTTATCAATTTATATATCCCAAATTGCACTACTATGGCGTTAATTCCACTATCGCCGAAGGAAACAAATGAGGCATTTGATGAGCTACCTTGAGCTAGATCACATCATAGCCTAGAATTAAAAAAATCTGAGAATGCCGTTGTGTTTCAGGAGCAATGAATATGATAAATTAAATTCACAACATGCAAGAAGTGGCTGATATACAAATTTAGACGTATCTGCTAGTTTCGGTTTTGACATTCAGTCTGTTTTATACTTTTATAGTAAGTATAGATACCATAGTCGCATTTCTGAATAAAGTTCCATCATATCCATTCAAAGAAGTTAATATAGTATACTCACTTTTCACTATTTTTTCTACATTCTATTTGTCTGTGCTAGTCATATCAGTATATATACTCTTTGTAGTATTATTACTATTGAGGTATTAAAACAATATTTTATTCAATATAATGGGTTTATGCTGGTCAAAATTATATAAAATCCTCTACCATAAGCTTTTCTTGCTAACGACACTTTGTACTGAACATGTTAGTTGTTAATGTTGTATATTGTACATTAGTAAATAAGTCAATAACTTTATTTAGATTTTAATAGTTTTGAAAGAAGATAAAATCCTCCGCAAACTTAATTAAATTATTTATAATTTCTCGGTTTATTTTTAAATTACTTTTTAAAACAATAGCTCACTGTCTTTTCCATCAAGATCCACCAAAACCAGTCCAGGAATTTTGGAAAATAATTAGAACTACTGTTAATTAGTCTAGTCTAGTGCTAATCTGTTCAGAAAAAATAAATGTGTTTCTTTCGATTTTTAAGGTGATTATAATTTTGTTAGTATTTTGTGTTGTTTTGATATTACCAAAAAGCACTTAAAAATTAGAGTGTCTATCAATTTAAGAATAAATTAATTAAGATCTATGATGTATTTAATACAACTAATGCTAGACTTCATTATTTACACAATAATTACATTAAAATGTTATGACAGAAAAGTATATACACAATGCAAAAAAGTAATTATTTTATCAATTTCAATAAAATACAATTTAAGCAAAATCAAAACTTTATTTACATTCGTAACAGTGACAACTTATATATTTATTTATTTATAGTTTGAACTCAATATTTACATAAATAAGCCATTCATTTTGTATTATAAAAAACTTACTTCACTCAATTTTAAATTAACAAAATTCACACAGTCAAGGCACACAAATATAAATTTAATAAATTGTTTAATTTTAATTAAACAATGTCACAATAATTTTCTCTTATGATAAATGATCGGTATATAAACTATATATGGATTCGCTTGTTACATTGGTCAACTTTTATATAAAATTGGTCGATGTTATTACAAAAATATATTAATCTTTCTTTATAAATAAAATCTACTTCGCCTGCTTTCTGCATGGGTTAAATCCTGAGTTCATTACAAGTTCTCATACAGACAGGCTAATTTTACATAAAATACGACTGTATCATTGACTTTTGAATAACAACATCAATTTAAATTCAGGCATCTTCATGGCAAATAACATACAACTACGTCTTTGTATAGCGGCGAATCGTTTACGTTTTAGTTAAAACATTAAATTAGTGTTATTAATAAGTGACACTACATAATAAAATTATTTTTTATAATGTCCTGCTGCATCTTGCCATAAAGTAAGGTCAACGAAAGGCAAGTCACTGCACGGCATTAATTTGTTTCTGGAACAAATAATTTTAGTTCATAAATTTATTATAATATTAATTTAATCTTCATTTATTGCTCATATTAAATCTAATACTTGCGACAACGTACTTTTAACACAAATCGAAACATTTAGCAGAGAAATGTTAAAGCCCATAAATGGATTATATTTAAAGCTGTTTCTAAAACTAGTTTTTATTATGAAAAGTATTACTTTCTAATTTGTAATAACTAGTTGCCATATAAAAAAATACACTTTTAAACTTATCCGTTCTTATCCAGGTGGCCTACACCTAGCAACGAGCTAAGAACAATTACTTAGTTAATCCATCTTGTTGGTCAAAACTACTAATACTGGCATTAAATATATGGATCGTATAACTTACAGAACCATATCGAGGACAAACAGAATATCTTTAAACGTACGTTTAACTAATACAAAATATAGAAAATTATACCTCGGCACGTTCGGGCTTCACTACACTTGAGGAATCGGTAAACTATACGATGACAAAAACAATAAACATTGAAGGGAAGCAAATAAAAACTTACCCATGATTGATTTGCTGGAAAGCCTTCGGCTGCATCAACTGAACGCCGTCAGCGTTGTCACACAATATTCTGGCTATAGACGACCCTTTGCGGATTGTTTTCAGTTGACCTGCGTGCAGAATAATGAAATAAGTCAACTGTGGTTTTTACGACGTTGTGACCTTGTGGTAAGCATAAAATACCTATGCCGAGGCTCGCATCTTTCGTAACAGAATTAGGTTTACGGAATTCGGGTTTTTAACTTTAAAAACAAAACCATGTATGCATACAGCAGGACTATTTTAAGTGTTATTTTATGCGTAAAACGTGAATAAGTAGTCAAACCATGTAGAATTTAGCGGTCGCCGTAACCGTGCAACTTTCTTAACACTTTTCATTCATAAGAACCTTTTCCTCTTAATAACGAACACAACAAAAAAATAATTAGCAATTTGTCCAGTCGTTCACACGTGATACCCTGACTCAGGGAAATAGTAATTCATTTTATTAATACACAGAATAATTAGGATTTTACTTACTTGGTGTAAATGCGATATCCTTATCAGCTCCATTTTCAAAGAAATACCGGTCACCGACCCTCGTCCGGTAGAATTGTTCCGTTAAAATGCATAGGAACGTAGGGCCTGCCTGAGCGCCGGGCACGTTTTTCTCCAGAGATCCAGCTACTACCAGCTCCACATCATGTACATTCTCGTATATCGATTGCAGTACGCGTACATTCTGTGTATCAAATATACTTTTTTAGTAACAAAACAAAACTGTTGTTGCATAATCAACTTGCTGAACCTAAAGCTGACCCGGAGCCCAGTAACGCAATTTGTTCTACATGATAAATCTTTTAAAACCATATAGCATTGGATACTTTTTCGTGGGTGCGACTTTTGCCAATCGATATACCGTACCAAATCTCCCAGAGGGTGTACCTGCCGTTAATTAGTGAATTTGGGACCGCTTTCAGAATCACTACCAAAAGTCATATAGACCAGCCTAACCTAGGTCCAACTTTTGTCCCACACCTTAGTCCACGTTGTTACTGTTAACTGAAGGACGTATCGAGACCCAGCAATTCCCATAGGAATTAACATGTTGAATGTAGAACTGTACCCTTAAGTTTCCATTAAAGAATAGAGTTCTGAGATAAATTTTATTATAAAAATATTATTTATTGAATTAATAAAAATGTATTTAATGTCACTGAAATATTTTTTTATGATTAGCAGCCCTAGTCATTTTATTTTTGCAGCCTCCAGTTAATTGAATTTAATTCCGTTTGTGGACCCTTATAGCCACTAGAAAAATCCTGGTATATTCAGCTTTGTCTGGGTAATAAAATATTAATTTAAAAATAGTCTTACGTTTTGCATGAGGACTTTGAATATTAGGCTTGTTGTTTCATTATCCTACCTTGTACAAAATAACAAAAAAAGAAATGGTTTTCTTAGATGTATGTATATTTTTTTATTTAATGTAAAAATAGATGTCTGATAAAATAAATGTACCTGTAGAAACAACAATAAAGAAAGCTTCATATAGAAAATTGCAATGTCAACAGGGTTACCAGAATGTATTTTAATTCCAACGGATTATGTTAGTGGATTTACCACGTGTCAACAGAGCCCATTTTACTTACATCATTATTTATTTTACGTCTTCCTATTTGTGTGTGTAAAGAAAATATTTAATGACTATCTTATCTCCTAAACTCGGTTGCTGCGGACAGTATTAAATTATAAAAAACCAAAAATAGAAGCTATTACCAGCACGAATTGGACAGGCTGCAAGCTTATCAGGTTTACTTTCATTGAAAAACCTGATTTGTAAGACTACAATATATCATTAAAAATGTTAAAATTTTTAAATTTCATATCACATAGTTTCTTTTTTTAACGAACCTCTTCTGACATGAAGTCCAATAGGTCATGGAAGGTGTTAGGGACTGGAAGACCACAGGCCGCACGCGTGGTCACATAGGCACCAAGACCGTGATCTCGACCGCGCTGGATATCAGTAGCTCGAAGGTCTCCACCGAACGTATTGTTGCGTCTAGACGTTTAACAAAAATACCTTATTAGTAATAATAATGGTAAATTCACACAATACCTCACATATTGAACAAACCCTGATATGATCTCAAGTAATTAATTTAAAGTAAAAAAAAACAACATTTTCTCATTATCACAACTCCAAGCAGAAACTGATTGTGCAACATATTGTTTTCTAAAACTGTTTCGTACGAATTTCCCTCGATCTTTTATTAATAAACAATTTAACGCAATTATTAATAATATAACCTTACTTACAAATCAACCCACATTCTGGGGGTATCGACTAAGTTATATACCACTTGCCACGCCATAATGTGTCAATAAACCCTAATTATGTGCAAAATTACACGGCTCGATTGGCTAAATTGTAGTCAAGCTTGTTTAAGATTTCAGAGTTATTTAATGTTCTATAATCTATCGCAGCAGTGATTTTAATAACTATTTTAATACTCCTATAGCTATGCAATCATAAAACAGTATGCAGAAACAGTTAATTTGTTTTGTAAGCAAACAGAAAAATACATTATTGCTAAGAATAATATTAATACGTATTAATAAAATAATATCCAGGCCTCGATGGACAGTAAGATTGGTTATTAACATTGTTATAACTTGATGACTACGATGATTCATGGTCGCTGTAGTTATATCTGACTAGATGTAGATGAAGCAAACGCTTGCTTACTTGAAAAGGAACTGCGTTATTTCACTATCCCAAAACTGATCACTGAAATCTTGAGGCTGGACAGTGAGCCCTCTGGCCAAATCTTCAAAAGCAGACCGGAGCTCGAGGAGCAATGGCCGATTGAACCAATCGCTGATGCGAATAGTTCCTACTAAGGATCTTGCCTCAGAGAATAACCTGTAAAATAGGAGAACATGCTTAGTTATGTCTGTAACTTAACCTGAAAACCATTTTAATTTGTACAGCTACGTAATCACAATTATTACAGTTAGGAATGAGAGTGTATGTAGGTTGTTGTTTTAGTAAGTTGACTTAATTCGAAGAATTGCCTTACCAATTCTTAATCTAGGTCAACATTATTTAGACAATATTCGTTTCACAATGAAACATTAAGTTCTTGAACCAAGATGCGATCTTTTCGTATACTTTGAGTTAATTTACAAGTAAAAGTTTTTCGATAAATCTTAATATGAGTGATTTTTGTAAGACATTTCCTATCCCTCTTTCCATATAATAATTTGCAAAAGATATAGGTCAATCGACGGTACAATAGGGTTATATTTCATCGTGATTCCCATATTATATCACTTTTGGTCGAATGCCTATCTTTGTACAGGCAGTTGCTGTGATATATGGATCTAACTATTTATTGTGCTCTACTTTTATAGGAAATAATTAATTTGCTAAAACCCTTTGCTTTAATAGTGCCTTCTAGTTTTATTCCAATGAAACAGGTTACCCAAATAAAATGTAACATCGCGATATTAGAATTCACGTGTAAAGATGTGACAGAAGTAGTATTCTTTCATATCAATTTCTCATGTAAATATATAATTCAACAAATATTTTTTGATTCGCCTTTGTGCAATCTTCTTGATAAATTATTAGATTGTAATACAGAAATAGCGAATTCTTCATGAAATTTTCTAATTTACGTAAATTTTCAAGTCATTTTTTTTCTAACATGATGTCATAATAACGTGCAAAGGCCACCCACATTGTAATGGAAGCGAAACTTATCTATGAAGAAAAATTATGTCTGAAGCGTTTTATAACTCAATAGAGTTTAGTTTGTCATGACTCATTATTTTTGGGCTCTATTCTTACATCTATTATACTATTATATCGGCACTTAAATTCGTGTGTGCACTTTAAATTTTAGAATTTAGGAAAAGATACACCACATTTGAATTACAGTGATAGAATTGTAATCCCCTTTTCCAAACGTATCAAGGCTGAGAATCGAGCCTGGAGAGATGACATGAGATGAGATACGTATTTTTTTTAACTATTTTAAAATTAACATGAATATTTTGAAGAAAATCGTCAATTTTATTGTAAGTGACCGCTGCATATAAGAAACATACGACATGTACTATTTCAATTGATTACACACACACACACTAGAATATGGTGCGTTAGCTGCTTTAAGCTTAGCTACTGTCTCTGTCTCTGTCAGAACCATGTGCACAGATGTTTGACAGGGCATATAGACACATATTATTGACTTACTTCAAATAACCTCGGATCAGCGTGTGGAAGTGTCTGAAGGCAGCTGTGGCGTGTTCAGCCATGACCGATGGGTCTACGTTAGGATTGTAATCGTTGATGTATCCATGCACTCCTGGGTAGATCAGCTTGTTCTTTACCATATTATCGAACCCTGTTTTAACAATAATGACAAATGCTACACCACTTCATTTAATCACCTGACTACGATATAATCACTTGTGTTACGGATATCGGACTATAGAGGAGTCATAAATATAATACTTTAATACACATTTATATACAAAAACACCTACATACAGTCCAAACACAAATATTCATCATATAAATGATTGTTGTGGGTAGAGATCGAACCCACTACCCTTTGCTTACAAGATAGGATCACTACCAGCTGTGCCATTTGGCCCTTCAAATAATCATTTTTTTAACATTTGTAACATCAGCATCGGCATAATTTTTTACTTATTTAATGTTTTTGTCATAAAGGTTTTCTCGAAGGCAATCCATTCCATTTTTGCATCGTAGGTTGCAGGATGGCATTAAAAAGGAGTTGGTCACTATTTGAATACTAATTTACAAACGTGTAGTGTCAACATGGAGTTTTAATCTAAATCGAAGTCAAGTGTAAGATAGAACAATTATAAGATATTTTTAATTAATCCTCTTTATAACATATTTATCCTACAGTTAAGCCAATCGTATATGTAAGATATAGTATTTTATTCGGATATATTCGTCCACTATTAGTAATAGGTAGTAAATTTCTCCCAGAAGAATTTTTAAGACGTGGACCTAATAAATCCATGCCAAAAAAAATAAAAAGTCAATTTGGCGTACCAATTAAATAACTTTCTAAGTTTATTAGGTTCTGGGTCAGAGATAGAAGATTACGGCCATCATCAAATGTTATACCTCTCAACATTAAATCATGATTTTTTTATTTAATTAGATTATTACGAAAAATGTAGCCGCAAAATGTCTGTGGTTATGATTCAGATAGGGTCGAAAAATTTCAGGACAAGCCTTTTATTTGGAGTTTCATAGGTCGCCTTGAAATTTTCATTACCCGTTTACGATTAAATTAAAATACAACTAAAACCCTTAGCATTTCATCTTCACGACTTATAAAACTTTGATCCACTATGACTTTGGCAGATTGTTCGACTTCATTTGTAAAAGTATAAACACAAGCATAGAAAAGGTATTAGAGATTTGTTTTGTCTCCCAAAATCAGTTAATTAGATAAATAAATTAAATGGATCGACTTCAAAGCCGCTATCACATTTAACTTGCGTCGTGTGTGCAAACAATGTACCTACGAATGCTAACATAATAACATTTAGGTAAGATTTCTCTTTACACAAGACCCCACTAATAAGCCAGCAATAGCTCCTTTTAAAGCTTTAGATTTCATTTGAAAGGTCACAAACCCAAAGGTTCAACGCTCGAGTGATGTTTACAAAATTTCATTAAACCAACATCTCTGAAGTCAATTCAGAAATGTGTCGGAAATATTCATCGTTTAATGTTCTTTCAGTTATGATAAGAAGATCCTCATTGAGATGTGATGGAACGTTTGGTTTTGTTATGATATATAATTGTATATTGGGCAGATGTTCTGAAATGAAGGGGAACGGCGATACATACCGTGTTGATTGATAGATTACTAACTTTGCTCGAACCGAAGCAGGAAGGAGAAATAAGAAACTTATAGAGGCATCTAATTAAGGTAACCTTTAACACCACTTAGTTTTTATTAATTTATGCCAAAATACTTGAACCTATCTAAAAATTAATGTAATGTTTTTTTTTAAAGGAAAATACCCGTGTGAAACCGCGGAGCGCTGCTAGTATTACATACAGAGGAGTTTACATCACAAATCAAATTGAAATTTTACAATTATAAATTAATTAAATAAATGTATGAGATCCTGTGGCAATCTCCACAACATCTCATAAATTGACCTGACTCTGTGATAAATTTCTTAAAGCAATTATGTTACGAACATCAGAAAATAAAGAAATTACAAATAACGTAGAAACTGTATCTGGGTGTTAATTACATATATATTATAATATAATATGATACAACAGCCAGACCAAGAACAAAAACAAATATCATTATATAAATATTTGACCTAGGCAGCGGATCGAACCCACGACCTATGACACACAAGACAGAGTCACTGCCATCTGCGTCATAAACCCGACAATTCTTCTATTATGAACATAATAGATTAATTCTCAAATTTTCTTTATTTTAATGTTACTGCTTAAACTTACCAAGGAAAATGGGTAGGTATTCGTAATAGTTGATGTGTTGAATTTCTGCGATATGGATTCTACGAGCCTCCTGAAAGATGGTCTCGTCGCTCCAATGAGGGTTGAGGGAGGCCAGGGAGTCAGCAATACGGTTGTGCTCCCTCATGAGTACAATCTGCAGGATTGTGAGCTGGGGATTTTGGTTAACTCTGATGTCACCTATAATGAAAAAAAACAATTTAAAAGGTTTTTTAATCGTCATCAACATAGTAGCTATTAAAGGTCTACTACTGGACACATGCCTCTCCAAGAAAGGAGGTTTTTTACCCATAATTGCCGCGCCGGGCAAGCGTGTCAACTATCGCGACGGGGATGCTGATGCTCATCCCCGCCTTGTGCATTTGAGCTGCACTGTTTCGGGTGGATATACAGCCATCTTTCGGTTTTGGTACCTTAGTCGCATTTTACAACACCTGGTGCTATTCTACTTCGCCGGTACCTCATGGCAAATTGTTAATAGTAATTAGGAATTACTTGTTATCGATGTGTTGGAGAAGTGGTGTACAAAACTGCTACTTTATATAAAAATAGCCAAGCAACTAGTCGGTTGCAATTCAATCATAATTTAAACAATTAAGTAACTTTATTACGCTTTCAAACCAAAGACCAAAGATATTATAATCACTAAGGCCTATAAAAAATTATGTTTACTTTATTTAATTATGTATTCGTAAGTGTTCTTTAAACAGTATTGTGTAGTGTTTATTTTAATTAATTTGAATTACATCTAGTGTATTCTGTATTAAAACATATGCTTTATACACTTCTTCTCCCCACTAACTTGAACTGTGTCAAACTTCAGGTTCATCTCTCCGCGCAATATCCTTAAAAAGGTGTACAAAGATTTTGTTGCAAAAATACTAAATTATTATCCCGAATACTATATATCCGAAGCTCTACTTTTAGTACCGTTTCTTGGTAAAAGCTATATCAGCCATATCAAAGCCACCCAGGAAACTAAAACCTTATTCCCCATAGAATAGCGGGTCAGAGTTGACATTTTTTATATTTACCGGTCAAATAGCAAGGTTCATTCGGGGACTGTGCGGATTCACAGGTAAGGGTGACATTGGGATCCTGTGGGGGCCACTCTCGCCCCCCTCTAACGACGGTTAATAGACGCCCCCCTTGGTACGCGCGGATGGGGGCGGCTTGCCCGTCGCTACTGCCGTATACGAGCGACAAGTCCATGTAGGCTGTGACCGTTGTTAGCTGTAAACAAATTAATGAAACACAGGTACATTACATTATTCTTGTATCAGTATTTACAATATGTGTCAGTACTTAGTAATAGGTTAGTAAGGATGACAATAGGTATAATCATTTTATTCTAGATTTTTAAGATTAATTATAAGGTCTTCAATAAAGAAAAATTTAAGCATTTGAGAAACTTTTATGTCAGTAATAATAAACCGAGGATAATAATTTTATGGCTGTATCGTGTGAAATAAAAATAAGGTCATATATGAATGCAATATAATAATAATAATAAATTCACAGATCTCATAGATTGATCTTACTCCGATATAAGTTAGATAAGTTTAAAGCATAGCGATATAACACAAATTTAACAACAGAAAACAAAATAAATGCCAGTCATCTAATCTACGAACCTTAACACACGAGATATTCCGAATTCCATAGGGCTTGCCGAAAAACTCATATACCCAATAAAGAATTAGTTATAAATAGTTTGCGATGAGTTAGTCTCAACATCTATGCAGAAATCATGGTCCAATTATACCTAAATATTGAAAAGTCAATAAAGTTACAAAAAAATTACGTGGCTTGATCATAAATAAAAAAAATAATCATTGTAAACCCTTACCGGCTGAACTGGTACATTAGGTGGAGTGCATCCTCGATCCCTAGTAGTCGTGGTCCTCACAAAGTTCATGCACTGGGTGCCGACCTTGGAGTGCACAGGATCATTCGGAGGTATCAGGATGGGTGCACAAGTCGGATTACTTGTCGCGTCAGGAGCCAAGCGACCGTTGTCATCGCAACAAGTTACCAGGTCCTTATCTGTGATAATAATTAATCAGTTTAAGTAACATCTCACTTATAACTCTGTTGCTATAACAGGATTGAATAACCCAATATTAACAATCACCAATCTCGATCATAATCAATCTACGTTTAAGAAATGGAAAACTTGGAACTAAGATAGAAATACTGGAACTAATATTGGAACTAATATATTCTAGACAAATCTTTGTGGCTTTACATATCTTGTTTACATAAGAAATAGAGTTCCAATTTTTATAATAGCTTTTTTTCATTTTACACTTTTTCTTACATAACGTGATTCAAGAATCAGAGTCACCTCTGGTATCGTCCGAATTTCAATGCTATTAACAAAATTTCAAACCCATTAGTAAAATTAAAATTTACTTAAACACACATTAAGCAAATCGAGTCAATTGTCCTTATTACTGAGAAATGACTATAGTAATATAAGAACAATCAACTATATGGGCAATCGATTATAGCCAGGGTGATTTGACGCTATAAGGCACTCAGCAGCAACATCTTGTTAATGCGAACACTCTGTAAAACAATGAATGAACCAAAAAATCACTCGATCTATGGTGATGATCTCTATACACGGTACTAGGATGATGGGATGATACCAGGTAAGGAGGTTTAGAGGGCACATTGGAATATTAGTAATATTGTTAAATAGCTTTGAAACTATCGTATGGTATCGTCACAAGATTAGTTAGTTGGTTCCGATGTTGGTTACGCGACAATTTATGTTAGACTAACATATTCATATTTTCGCAATGCTCTGGATGATCAGTCATATTCATAGTCAAAAAAAAAATGCCTAATTAAAAAAAAAGTTTTGTTGACAAACTTGGGCTGGTATACTGTACTACTAAGACGTCAATCCAAGCACCACCAGGGCGAGGCCGTTAATTAATGAACTACCTTTTGCCCGATTGTTATTGTATGACCCTATGCCTCCGCAGGGTTCACGGGATCAAAGCGGGTTCTACAAGCTGTGAACGTAGCACTTTGTAAATTACTAGAAATATCGTCTTTATAATGCAGTGAAAACTTAAAAAGCATATGTGAAAACAAAGAACACGTCTCATTTTTGATTAAAAATAAAATCATTTGAGGTTCACGCTCATTTATTCTTTTATTAAAACACTTCAAATAAATGTTTCTGTGACTTCAAGTGAAATACTGTAAAGCACACTTTTCTTACATAGATTACGCAAGTATTCATTAAAGGCTTTTAACTATATGATTAATTCCTTAGAAGAAAATGTACGCGCACATTAAAGGACTAATTATACCAAAAGTGGCGTGCCTAATTATTATAATTAAAATTACAATTAGTAGAAGTTTATTTCTAAGAACTAGTTTTATAAATGTAAAACTAGTACTTTTCTGCGCAACAAAAAGATGCTATTAGATATAATACGATATTATTAACACCAGATAATATTTAGAAAGTAATCGTAGCCAGTAATATTTTTAACAAATAATTACTTTTACACAAAATATTAATTTCTAAATCTAATAAATAGTTACCAATTTTCCTTTTAATGAAATAGTAAAAAAATAAAAGACAGTAAAATCTGCATTATGCCATTGATTAATCATAGGTTTATATTTATTTTATGTGACGTCAGTTTCATTAATTATGTAAATGGATATAATGAGTCAAATGAATGTAAATGTAATAATTATGTATTTGGAAAAAACACCTTAAAAAAAACTTAGCTGAATAGAATTTCTAGCCTTTAGTTTCAAGCCAGAAAGTAAATTAAGCATAAAATCACACGGACAAAAAACACACTATTTTATCAAAAATATAGTACGCACTTCTAAAACATCCTACATCCACCGGTGTACAACCTGAAAATTAATACACATTATAATGAACTAATAATACTATACACTAAATGCCCAATTTTTATTTACAAAACAATTCAACAAATGTTTGTAATTCTTGGATCTTGTTTGAGGATGTACAGACGACGCAATGTAAGATAATTAAATTAATAACTATCAAGAACGGGATTCATAGAACGTTAATTCTCCGACCAAAATTTGTACTATGTATAATAGACATCGCCACTATGAAAAGGGTCATGTAGCAATTCCATGATTAAGGACCGCTGTTAGGAAAGTACTGATAATAAATAAATTAATACATTCACATCTCATATATTGATCTGACACCAAGATAAGTCGCCTTAAGCACTTGTGTTACGGACGACAGACAACAGACGAATCACATATATAAGACTTGGATACATGTATTTAACATTCGAACGAAGTATAAACATAAATATGATCATATAAAATATTACCCTGGGTGGAGATCAAACCTGCGACTCTAGACGCATAAGATAATTCGGTGGTGTCTACCACCGAATGCGCCTTCGGGTTCCACAACTATCTCTATACTTATTCTGGTCGAATAGTGGAGCCGGGGCCTACACCAAACTAAATACAGACTTTTCCAATTAAACCAAAGCCAACATTTAACAGTTTAACATATTTTGAGAGAACCTAGCATAACAGGGTCGAGGAAGAAGATAGTGCCTCTGTATACTGATGTATCGGGCGTCATAATTTCACATCAATCTCGCTAGTTTTGACCTCGGTCTATTTAGGCATCTCATACATATTCAATTACCACGCTATTACTAGCATTGAGCTAACAACTCATCATGAAGTGAAAACAACCCCACTTATTAACAAAAATACAGTATAGAATTGCAGTAAATATCATTTATCCGACCTGGAAACAGTACTAATTTATAAAAAACAACTGAATACATAACTTTCATTTTATATTAACATACGGGCACAGTTAATTAAGTAACTATTAAAATATATTGACTAACTACAACCAGCATTACTTTGTTTATAGATAAAAAATACCTAAAAATACCAAAAAATATACCTATATATACACTCCTCTGCTCCTGCCGCTGTCGGAATATTGACCTAAATGCAGCAACATCGTCGCGTCCTTGTGTGTTCACAAACAGCCCTCATACTTATTCATCGAGCGACTCGCAACAATGGCTATCGTCGAGGTTGTTGCGGTACCAGTAGGTCTACTCAAAGTAATGAAGTATTTTCAATTGTAAAATATTGTGATTGCTTCAATCTAGTGAAAGTGGCGTCTCGATACATTCTCGCGCGTTTTCGCTCTTAATCACAGGCGGTAATTGAGCGTGAGGGGAAGAGGTGTATGCTGCAGTAGAA
This sequence comes from Heortia vitessoides, assembly GCA_020976665.1. Lineage (NCBI taxonomy): Eukaryota > Metazoa > Arthropoda > Insecta > Lepidoptera > Crambidae > Heortia > Heortia vitessoides. The sequence continues at coordinate 9,215,683 of JACJUM010001610.1, read as the reverse complement.
GCTGCATGAGAAGTATCGTATTTACATTCTCGCGGTGCCTACTTCCCTCCTCAGTTCTGAGCTCACTTTTGCTCAGTGTAAATCGCCTTAAACGACTTATATCTAAAGTAATGTGGTAGTCTTGTTACTTACGAGTCTGCGCCACGCCCGATGTTAGCGACATGTCGTGGGTTATAATCTGTCCCCACTGCTGTGCGTTCAAATTCCATATAGGATCCACCAATTGTCGGTCAGGAAACAGTTGCAGGCTAATCTCACGGGGGTTAGGCAGCGGGGCACCAGAGGTCGCTACCGGGAAGGAACTGATTCCTGTAATCATTTTTATTCCATTAATTCTTGAATATATTTAACATTATGAGTTAAGAGCATTTTCTATATAATACCTTGACATATGTTTGTGATTTTTGGCAATAATTACACACACATAGATTTAGATATGTCTACCAATCAAGCGTCGTTATTGGACGGCTTTATAATGTAGTCTCTTTTAACCTTTTTTTCATATTGTTACTTCAAAATAACGCAATTATTACTTTGTAAGGTACTGGCAGATTAATAAATAGTACCTTTCTCTGTACCAGGTGTCGTAAGAAGCAAATAAGGTACAAAAACCGACAGATAGTGATCCATCTAAAACAGTACAGCTCAAATGCGCACTGTGCGTGGTGGATTTTTCAAGCTCTAAATTGATTACTGTTGGCAACGGTTGCAACATTGCCAACAACAATCAACTTAGTGCTCGAAAAATCCACCATGCATAATGCGACCTACACCGACCATAATAAAATCACAATGAGATTATTTGAGAGCAAGATATTTTGTATGGTTTAAAGAATTACCAATATTTCCAGTAAATTGAATATAATTGTTCGGGACGTTGCAGATATTCGCAACCATATTCGCAATTACGGAACTTCCACATCGATTTGAACATTCGTGTCCGCAATAATGGCATGTGGATGTATTATAAGTCGTAATAAGACAAAAAAAAGGGTGGAGCCGGCCAGTGGTGCATGCCACGTGTTGTTTGTACAACACAGAATACATAGTTGTATCATAAGGCGATTCCCTGGCGAATATTTGCACATTACAGCATGTTTTCTTTTAAATTTAGATATCCCTACGAAATAGACTGGAACCTGAATGTCGACGATATCACATTTATCAATCTTAAATGATAGTTATCGAATAACTTGGAGAGGACTAATCTGATTTTATTATTTAATTATTTTTAACCTATGTTAAAAATAATTAATCTCACGTCCCATTTAATATTATTTTAATATGTTCTCACTGTGTTTTTGATCCGCTGAAGTATGTTCCATCGAGTTGAATGTAACAAATGTCCACTATTGTTAAACATAAAATAATAATTAATAAAATAAATATTGTTTTTCCTTAATATTACATCTACGAGAAATACATACGTATCTGTTTATATAACCCATATATGAAATAAAAACATTTTTTTATTATTTTACTTCAGTAAAATATAATGTTTGTTAGTGTCATTATGTAACTATAATACAATATATAATAAGAGTAATAAAAATAATATTGTTGCTAAAGTATTCAATAGACAAAACACGATCGATGAAATACGACCGTAAATAGTACTTAAAATGTAATTGGTGAACTGGAATGGATCCCAATTTCACCAATTTCTGGCATTATCATCATCATAACAGCCGTGGAACGTCCTCTGCAGAATGTTGGCCTTCAAAACAAAAAGGGAGTTATACTCGTAATTGCAGCACTAGGCAAGCGTGGTAGCTATCGTAGAAAACGTAGATTCGCGACGAGAATTCTGCTGCAAATCCCCGCCCTGCTTGCTGAATTTTAGTTATGATTCTTCGGATGGATATCGCGTCTTACGGAAGTTGTGCCCTGATGGCAGGTACTAAAATTGAAACCATTTTGTTTTTTAACCAATGGATATAATTTTGGTTTGCTTCTGATTTTTTTTCTCATAATATCTCATACCTAATTCCTTGATAAGCCACTTAAAGCACTTGTGTTAAGGACATCAGACAATAGAGAAATCACAAATATACTACTTAAGTACATATATTTAACATCCAGGTACAGAAAAAATCTAAATATCACCATATAATAACCGGAGATTTGGGGATCGAACCCACGAAATTTTGGCGCACAGGATCACTACCATCTGCATGATCGGGCCCGTCAAATAAGTAAATAAACATCGCTTACGGGAGTATAGAATTCTAATTATTAATTGGTAAAATATGAGAAATAGGAAAAACTGCAAAAGTTGCATCATAAATAATGTTAAATAAATACTAAGTCAACGTTTGCCCAAACAGAATAAATATACGTCATTGTATTTAGAATACAGATTGATTGATTGTTTAAAGAATTTACGCAAAGCGTTAGATAATAAACGTTAATATTCAACAAAATTATAGAACCGAAAGCACATCAACGACAAGGATAATCCACACTTATTTACTAGTAATAATTTATTTTTGGGTCCATATTTAAACAAAAGGTAAAATCCGTCAAAACTGACATCAAATTGTCGAATTGAATAATGAAAAAAGCTCCGATGCAAGATTTATGATCAATATAACGCGTATCAAAATACTATGTACCTTTTTATATATATGATAGAACAAACATAAATTACCACATTCCGAGCCTATTCAAAACTTTATAATAACTTGTTAAGGGAAATTTTATTGCTACACAATAAATTCCAACTAATATTATGAATGCGAAAATAAATTTCGTTTGTTTTATTTGTTACCTCGTCACGATTTATCCACTCGACCAATCTTCTTAAAATTTTGCATACATACAGTTGGAAGTACGGAAAAGGACATAGATAGTACGGAAAAATGTATTTTTCCCATTAATATTTCAGTAACACAAAAAATAGATGGCGCTGTGATTTAAAAATGCCCTAGCGGGTAAAAACAAATGTAATTGAAATATCCCAATACATTTCATTTTTTTCGATCTCAGCTAGCTTATATTATAAATGTTAAAGAATCTGTTCACCTTTGTTCTTTGTAATTAATAGTGTACTACGCAATCAAACACAAAAGCTTTTCCTATATACCAACAATACATATCTATATATTGAACAAGATGGAAAACACGGACAGCTGTAACACAGCTTAATACTCACAGCTGCCGACGATCACTTCTTACATGATTGTTTTTTATATTCATATGTATTGATTATGTCTGGATTTTGGAATAAATATAACTATAACTATTACCTTATCTACTCAACCAATCTTTGTGAAATTTTAAAAGGATATTTAGGATCTTTTCTCTCATCCCCAAAAAAGTGTTGTTTTCATGGGAAACTCAAGCAACACTGCGGATAAAAGCTAGTTAATAATAAATTCACTGAATATCTCATACATTCTAACTTCCTGTTTCGTAGCTTAAAGCTTGTACAACCGATATCGCACTACAGCCATGAAATTTTTTAACCAGCCATGAAAAAAATCACGATAATTCATCACATAAATCCTTTATATAAATCCGGTAGGGACCGAACCCACGACCAAAAACGCCATCGGGCCTGTCAATATAAACAGCAATCAAATACTTGTTCTAAATCGATCGTTCCATACAAACAAGACTGAAGGAGGGTGAAATAGTGTATTTTCCGAATTATTACGAGATAACAATATTTGTGTTGGTGTTATTCCAATTGTACTGTGTGTGAGTATTTGTTTATCATTACGGATTGGTAACAAACCGGAACACAAAACAAATGTATACTGGATGAACAATTTTACCTTCTACTAAATGACACCACATATTATGACGCCGTGGGTTACCGGCAAAGTAGAATAGAACCTCCCCCTGTACCAGTTGTCGTAAGTGGCGAATAAGGTACCGCAACCAACGGATTTAGGGATGTTTATTAAGAATAGGTCCACTTTTAGGTTACTGTCGTACATACTAATATTCATAATTAAATATTAAATTAACTGAACGGTAACCTAGGATATATGTACACGACATGTTATTTTTTTAATTATTTTTTTATCAAAAAGACGTAATTAATGATAAAGATTACAAACACAAAAAAATACAATGTGACGAATAATTTTATACTCTTTAGCTGATTATATTTTATGAGGTAATATGAAATGTGCAAGTTTAAAGTCAGTCCGTAATATAGTTCTCCGCTCTCATTCTCTTTCATTCTCTCCGGATATAAACCATAATTACATATCACAATTAGCTTGTACTGATTAAATATAGATGTTTTAAATATTGCATACACATATTAGTTGATATTAATAAATAAATAAAAATACCTGCATTAACGTTTTGGACAATACTAGTGTTTATATATTTAATTAAATACAAAGACATCAAAGTTCGGAGTATCCGAAAAAATACATTGAATGAAAATATAAGTTTTGGTTCCCGCGTAAATTGTCAAATAACAAATAGTATTTTTGTCACCACCGCGTATGAATGAAAGCAAGCCGATATGGAAAGATATAGTTTACTATACTTCGTCAATCAATAATTCGTATGTCTTGAAGTTTCAATAATAGTAGATATAAACTTCAAGCAACGCTCCGCGGTTTCACTTACATAATTCCCCTCTCTATCATAAAATGGGGATGATATCACATAGTGATAACGTAATTTTCTGATCATGAATTAATTTTTGAAATGAGTTTAGCAATTCTGAGTTTTGTTACAGAAGTACAAAAATACACACCCTGATTACATACTTCTAATAAAGTCAACAGTATCTTTTTATTTCAAAAGTTTAAAAAGACACAACCTTTGTTAATTGGTAAAAAAATAACTCTGTAATGATAAAAAAAATTAAAATTAGTCTATTCGTTTAAGAATTAACACGAAAAGTGTGAATAAGGATTCACAAGCAGTTAAACAAATTACTACGAAATATAACAATATTTTTTATTCGTCAACACTCTTCTCTTATCTTTCTCTAATTGGTCGGTTTATACTGAAAACCGTCTGCGTAAATCAATTGTAAATATTGCACGCAAATTTGCATAAATACATAGTTTGTGCTCCCCGAGGGATGCGAAACAAGCCGCAAGTTAAATATTTTATGCGTGTGTTTCCCCAAAGGATTAGGCGGGGCAGGCAGAAAACGTAGAAGTAGATTTTAACAGCACTATCTAGTTTACATAGCATTGAGGGAAAATTTCAAACCATTTTTTATACTTTTCAGCGGTCTTTTATGCAATTTCACCTTAATAGTTTCTGACACCTTTCGTTCCCGTGAGAATAATAAAAGTAAAGTTACTCTTCATAACATCAGCTATGTGGCAGTGAGAGTCTCGTTAAATCCGGCTCGGCGGTTTCAGAGATTAGCCCGAACAAACAAACATACACAAAAATTGAAACATATGTACTTATATATTTAAATAATCATCATCATATAAGCTAATAAATGTCCCCTGCTGGACATAAGCCTCCTTAAAAAAGAGGGAATTCTGTACATTATTGCATTGCGCTTCGCAAGCCTCTCCATAGTGTCTTGGGATTTTAATTCCGAGTTCAAATGTAATTTAATGTAACACATTATGTCGTCATTGAATGCGTTTTCAAACATGCTTTGTTTTAAAAAAATCTTTAATTGAACTATACCTACATATTTACAATATAATAATACATTGTTTTAATAAATAAATAAAATATACGTTTATAATTATAAATTACAGCTAGAACTGACTTCCAGCTATTATCCTGTTGATCCCACAACGTTGCTAGTATAAAGAAACTTCTGGTTTTGTTCAAAAGAAGTGAAAATTTAAAAAATCCTAGAACCGCTACCCGCAGAATAATTCTAAATTATTTTTTCGCCATTTATCTCTTCATTAAAACTTTTCACGTGCCTTAAGGAAAGCATATAAATAAATATTGCCTAATTGGTCAAGTTATTCTCGAGATTTGCGCATAACAACATTCATTTTTATATATAAAATATTCTTTTTTAATTCAGAACCGAAAATAGATTATATACCGACACGTTAAAATCCGATCAATGTGAAGCTATATATGTATTTTTACTCAAAAAAATCAACGAGCGTTCTAAATACGATTTCCTATTATACAGTAGCTCAACGATCAAAGCATTCGACTTGTAACATAAGGATCGTGGTCCCATTCACATTCGAGATTACAGCTACTGGTAATTTTTTTGTAGTATTTTTTTAAACACTTTTAGACAACTCACCATCTCCATAGTTGTAAGGCACCAATCTCGCGTAGGGTGTCTGTGGTGTCCCCAACGCCGGTCTCTCCAGGTTATTGCAAGACCCGTCTATAGACCGGTAGCGAGATTTAGTGCAGAAAGGAGGCACAAGACCGCACGTCTGAGTCGCCGGGTCTTGCCCCGAGCCAAGAGGTGGGGGAGGATTGCTGAAACTGAATAATGGGGATAATGAGGTGTTGTGTGTGATGAATGCTACTTTCCATATTAATGCAGAGTAGTACTTTAAAGTAAATTGACATGTTGTTGTTCTCGGCCGCGTACAATTATCTCGAATGTAGGTTCCTAAATTTATTCCCACATCTAAAATATTTCATCCTAAATTATCTTAACTCAAATGCAGCCAAGGTTTAATCTTTTAGTAAAATCTAGCAAGATTTATTCATTTGTATTCACCACGCTTACTTAGTTTTTCGCCAGACAATAAAATGATAAGCTTGCCCTCTAAGAAGGTCATAAATAAACCCATTTTCATTAGAAAAAAGTCATAGCATTTAAAATGTCGAATAGCAATACTTCAGAGGTTTAAATCGATTATTTTATCAGAGCTATTGTTGTATTATCAGACGCATTTATATTGATTTATGTTTGAAACGATTTCAATGAATGTAGTCGACTAGAAGATATAAGAATTCTATTAAAATATTTAATGAATAATAAGATTATAATATAAGGTCGTAATGAGAAATTTCTCAAGGTAAATAGCGGATCTGTCTAGAATAGCAGATTAGTCCTGGGTGAAGGCCTCATAAAACCGGTTTTAGTTGGCATCTTTAGGGGTTGCCAACGTCAAACACTAAGGTTCTAAAGGCAGTATGTATATGACACTAATAGTTTACATGTATGTCAAACCATTCCCTAAGATACAAACAAAAGAACAAAATGATTGTCTAATAGTTCATGAACTACACTGGATCTATAGTTGTAGTAGTCTATGACAGACATAGAATCTAGTTACCTAGCCTACAAAAAATTCAAATGCATTGTTTCAACGACGTGGCGTTGATTTCGATGTAGAAACCTATTGTTAATAATTTATTGGGAAACTGTTCTACCGCCTATTGAGCTCGGCATGTGTATGTGAAAATCTAGGACTTAGTGTTCAGATTCTATAACTACAATATATAGTAGAAATAAAAGATCATAACTATGCGAAATACAAGTTCGTCAAATAATATATCTAATTGTGCCAAATTAAATATTGGTTGTAAATAGAATTCTTATTTACCATAATTGTGCGGGATATAAATTTGTTCAATGATGTCTAACTCAAATTGAAAATAATGACACTGTTCGATAGTTAAAGGATAAAATTCGTAGGGTTGAGTGAGTTGGATCGGCGACGTGTTGAGCGAGGATGACATATTGACATTGTCGTGCCCATGACCTATTTTATTTGTAGAAGCATTATCTTATTGTACTTAACTCTTACAAATGTACAAAAATTCTAGTCTAGCTAGTCTTTATTACTTGGTAAAAATAGTAGCTAGCTAGCTTACTAATAGTATTGTTTTTAAATCGCTCCAGTTCTTTTTGAGTATATTCGTTACATTCAAATCTTTGTCTATACAATAATACTGAATAATAATGTATTTACCTTATTTGTTACCATTGTAAATAAAAAATAGTTATATTTGAAGTACCAACAATGTTTAGTAAATGAAAACATTTCTCCAAAAAGATATTTTACAAAGTTTTCTTCGGCTTTTGTTGTGCACTCAGCCAAATATTACACCACGTCAATGACATAAAGTAAACAAGCTGTGTTTAATACATTTTCCAAAGTACCTTTTTCTTGTATTTGTTTTGTTTCTTTGGACAAACTAATGCTGAACTACTCAGGTATCAATCTCTTGTGACACTATTAGACAAAAGAGGAATCAAAAAATAATACTTATAATTAATATTTTAAGTCAGAGACACAACAAACACAAATATTCATAATAAAAATGTTTGTCATGGATGGGAATCGAACCCACAAATGTTGGCGCATAAGATACAGACACTAACGAATAAGCCAATGCGCCCGTCAAAATGAGCTATGACCATACTGTTCATTTATGAGAGACACTACCTGCACACTTCTCAATTGTAATGCAGTTGTAGCGTAGTGGTGGAATATAACCTTTAAGATAGAAACCGTGAACTCATATTGAGGTCAGCTTTTTTGAACCACATTATGGGCGCACTGTGGTAAAATTTAATGCTGGACTTCATAGCATAATAAGCAAAACCCACCCAAACAGAATGTTAGTAATAGGTGATGTAAAATATAAACATTTATTTCGTGACTTTCATCATCAGAATTTAAAGCGACACGTTTGGTTTATAAATAGAGCAAAAGAAAATAAGCACACTTAAAAGTAACACAAAAACTCGGCTCCGATGTCGTAAAATGATGTATTTCATAGAAAAAATCAGTAAAATTTATTAGAACCATTTTAAAATAACTAAAATTTAGTATATCCTTCAATTTCCTCACGTACAGAAGGTTTATTTAGTTTGCGGAATTGGCGTTATTGGCTAAACAAATTTGTCGATATTTTGTCTATTGAGTTCAGTTTATTTAATGAACAACTTAGTGACCCATTTTATTACTACCATTTAACACGACATGTATTACGTATGTAATACGTATTTGCGTTTCTTAGAACCTGTTGAAGACACCGCAGGGCAATGTAAGTTATTTAAAACGTCAAATTGTTGCATCCTGTGATCTTTGCCTTAATATCAAATTTTGAATACGTGATAAAAAATAATGGATGTTTGTTTGCATTTTTATTTTTGTAACATGAGAGCCGAGTTCTTATTATAAATGTTAATAAAAAAATATTGTAATAACCTTAGGCTGTGTCCAAGTCCGTGTGTCGGGAACTGTACCGATGGTCTGCTGGGGACAGAATCAGTGCTAAATCACAAGCAGTGCAACAATCAACCCTGTTAGCAGGGGATAAAGTGCATTTTATTAAAAAAACAATTCGCGAACAAAATCATCAAGTCTATCGCAACACATGTGTTCAAATGCTCATCATAAGCGATTGTAATGAAACCTTAATTAAAACTTGTACAACTCATTTGTAACTTTCCGTTTCATTGGACTTTAATTACATTTAACTTAAAGGTCAGGGGTTTAAAACCCTCGTGAGCTTTATTCACAACAGAAATCACGCATAGTTCTGTAAAGAGTTTCCGGCATACGCATGAATATTATTAACTACTGCAAATTTAATTACAATGTTAAATCGTATCCACTCATTCCACGTGTCCGTGAAACTAATGAGTTTAGTGTCCGGAATGATGATTTTGTTTACAAGAATACACAATAGTGTATTCAGCGAGTTATTAGACAAGTTTTATTAACTGGATTTTGTGATGTGACACAGGCGTATACATAGTTATTGTATTTAATTAATAACTAAGTATTTATGTCACAATTAGTCAAAACACTTACATGCAACATTATATAATTATGTTAAAATACTTAAAGATTAAAGTGAATTATTTATATCAATTGTGCTTTGTTGTTTTCTTTATTTTACAAGTAGTATATAAAACTTAAGTCTCCTCATACATTTTTCAAGCAATTGCGTCTTTTGTAGATATTGTTAAGTAATTGTGATTAAGTGAAAAAAATATTAGGAGATATTGTTCTATAAAACAATCAAATTATTATAGAAAATATTTTATTCGTGTATGTTATAAATATATGAAATATATGTTCTCGAGAAAAAGAAGTATTTGGAAAACAACTTTATGAAAGTGAAGCGTAAATCGGCGACTTTCATTTCTGTCCAATATAATGTGAGTTGGCGTGTGCTGATTGAAGTAAAAGTCGTGCTCTTTCTCACCCAAATCCACCAACGGGCAGTCGTTCAGGTTGCGGAGTAGCTGAGAACTGTGCGTACGGCCCTCCATGACTAGTGAATGTGAATCCTGGGGAAATTAAGCTCTGGAAGGTGTTGTATGAAATTCCGTTGGCGCAACTGCATATTAGCAGCAAAATACCAACTGCTTTTTCCATTATATCTGAAACAAAAAAACATTTTGTTTAGTATAAATATTACAATTATTATATATATTATTTACTTTGTGGTCCAGCAGAGTAGAATATAACTCCCCTTGTACCAAGTGTCGTAAGAGACCACTGGGGTACCGAAACCAATAGATGTCGGTATATCCAACCAAAATAGCATAACTCAAATTCAACGCGGGATGGACAATAGCATTTCCGCCTTGAGGGTACGCTCTGCCATTGCCACCACGCCTGCCCAGCGCGACAGATTTCTTACGACAAAATACTTCCTTTTCTAGAGAAGGCCTGTGTCCAGCAGTGGACGTCCAACCGCTGATATGATAATGATAACTACGATTATAGAGTTGTTTTTGTTTCAACATGAAAAATACTATAATATTTTTTAATTATAAAAAAATTGTCTTGAAAAAGTTTATAAAACGTCGAACATGAAAAATAATAAGGTGTAATAAGCCATGATTAATATTTATAAATTAAATAAATATAATCAATAATCCATTTTCCAATATACTTATGTTCATTATAAGCTGACGTCGTAACAGCTTACTAAGTGTGAAACGGAAGTACGTCGAAAAAGTAAATCAATCCCGAGGGAATTATTCACATTGAGTCAACATAAGGCTGCTTAACAAATTCAAATGAGGAAGTGAGTTTCAAGCCCAATCTCCTCAGAGAAATGATAATTGTTATCTGGATCTCGAATATAATAATTGAAATTTCTAACGGAAGAAACTTTAATTATCAACATTATTAAGTGTCGCAAGACAGCCGCGTGTCAAAAGGAACAGTTACAGTTTATGGAAAGTTCAACCAAGCCATCAATCTATCTCCTCATTCGCCTGAGCATATTATTATCGTAATGTGTCTACTTAGTTTCAAAGCGTAATTAAGTGCAATTTCGAAATATAATATATAAAGTAGGTCTGAAATCGCTATGGCGTGCTATCTGATTCGTAATTCAGTTCCTCCCGTGGTAAACGTCAAATGCAAGTAGAAACGTTGTAAAATTGTACGGATTATGGTTATGTAAAAGCATTAACCCACTCTCACTTATTTTCCCGTTAAATAAGAGTAACAATATTAATAATATTCACTCAACCTCTCATACGTTGACCTGACTCCGTGGTAAGTCGCTAAAAGCACTTTTTTGTGGACATCAGACAACAGAGTAATCACAAATATAATACTTAAATACATACATACAACATCCAGACACAGGACGAACACAAATATGTATAGTGAAATATGACGAGTATAAATGTTTGTCCTGGGTGGAGATCAAACCCATGACCCATGACGCATAAGATAGGATCACTACCATCACTGCCACCGGGATCGACAGTTGTCGACAATAGTATTTGAAGCATCAGAGTATTTATAGGGCAGCGAAATTACGAGACTATGACATTTTATCTATAAATTCAACTTGACTGGTGTTGCACTAGTCAAGTGCTAGAGCTCTTATAAATGGCTACAGTCACAATCAATTTATTTATGAAATTAGCCCCGGACTAGTTATTCGTGAGTATAAAAACAAAGAAAGTGCGCATCCATAGAACACTGAAAAGTTCTCCACATAACACATGTTTGACATTGTATGTTAGCCATACATTTACGCCAATGGTAACTAGTAGCTAACTAGTAGTAAGATTCGCGATAAGGATAACATTGTTCTTACAATTGATTATTAAAATATACTAAAATTTACTTTGGCTTGAATTAAGTTATTTATAAGTTATTAAATATATATATATATATATATTGATTACTTAAAACTGTTACTTGTTAACAGTTTTTTATGCATAATGTAGTTTCATGTTATACATAAAAGGCAGACATTACCAACAAAAGCGTATATATATATATATATACGCTTAGACTTGTGTACACTACCGCCACGTGCGTGACTAATTCTCGCGCATTGAACATTTCTTATGGAGGAGTCGTCTTTCCCGTTTACTTCTGTTATTCCCACAGGGTGACGTTCACGTAATTTCTTAGAGAAGCATCATGTAATTAACTAACTTGTATTTAGGAAAACTAAATACAAATTAGCGCGTGTTCACACGTGCGAATTAATGTGGATCAACTCTGGTTCATATTGAACTGTCTTAGTTGATATTGTTTAATTCATCATTTATATGCAAAATAAGCTTCAATCCCTACTAATATTATAAATGCGAAAGTAACTCTGTCTGTCTGTCTGTCTGTCTGTCTTTCTGTCTGTTACGCTTTCCCGGTTAAACCTCTCAACCGATTTTGATGAAATCTGGCATAGACAATCTTTAGACCTTAAGAAAGGACATAGGCTATTTTTGAACTCGAAATAAGGGTTGTAAGGGGTTGCAAGGGGGGATGAAAAGTTGTTTGCATGGATCGCTATTTTTAGAGCTAGAAACTTAAAACTTGTTTTTCAGGCCATTGATTCGATATAAATAAACGTGACACTCAAAGTTTATATAATTTGAAGTAAATAGGTATGGTACCCAAAAAACTATTCCACGCGGACGAAGTCGCGGGCACAGCTAGTATAAAATAAAATATAAAATATGGAACTTTGACATAGAGAATAACACATAACGTAGTTTAAAGCCAAAAACATGTTTTTATTTTCTTAATAGGATCGGCACGTCTTTTTGCATAGTTGTATCATGGAGAAATATAAAATTCTCAAAATAATAAAAGTTCCTCAGGGATGCGGTAAAGGGCCCGCGGGCCATATCGCGGGTGAATTAGTCGGGCTATATTTCTCCTGAAAAATATTGACACGTAATTTTTTATTATTTATTTATTTTTCCAATAGAGTACATATTTGATTTATCATCTGCCAAACTGCGAAACATTTTTAGCAGCAATACTCGTTTACTTAAATTAAACATTTGTCTGTTTGTACTAATTATTTTATACAATTTTTTCTGACATGCGATCACCCTGCTACAAGCCATTAGTGCAAATGTTTAATGCTTAAGCATACAATAACAACCAATTACTATTTTCAATATTTTGTAAGAACACAATTTGCAAAATATATGAATGTTTTCTCGTGACAGTCAGTTACTGGGAAGAGATTTTGTAAAACCGGCAACCGAAGTGAAATCTCAAATGAGCTTGTTGTTTTAACTTCGGCCTTTATAATGAAACCTCGCAACCAAACCTGATTGCGACATCGGTACATTACATGACATTCGCGGAATTATTGAAGGCAATCAATTCAACTGGCAAGTCTCCAAAAAAGGAAAATCTATTTTAACTTACATTTTAAAGACGTTTTAAAGTGCATACTTATTCCGCGTTAGTGGCGATTCATATAAATGGATACTTTATCACAATTTTATAATTTATGGTAGGCATTAAGTGTTAAAACGATGTTAGCTAATTGGCCTATTTTAGAACGGTTTATTTCAATTCGAGTTAATTAAGAGATTTGCCAACGATTTTATGTTCTCACAAATTAGTGCTTCCAAAAAAAGTATGCCGTAATAATATTTCATGTCATGGTGTTACAAGAAAATCAGATACTATCGAGCGTATTTAACTTCGAGAGTCATATTTTATAGCATTGGATTAATCGAGAAATTTTTATATGAGATATATAGTTTTGTTAATCAAGCAATATATTTTCCTGGTCCTGCTGACTTTTTGGCTTTTCTGCTTCTTTATTAAATTTTCTGTACCTTTTTATTCACGTTATTGTCTCTTTATAGGTGCCTATAAGAACAGACTAGACCTAGTACCTAAACTTAAGTATCAAAATGTATTTTAGTTTAAGTTTCCTTTTATTGTTGAATAAAGTTATTATTATTATTATAGTTCTGAAACCAGGTTACACGTTTTTCCATGCACAACTCTCTTTTTCTCAGCTTTGTCATTTAACATCACTTCCTATTGCAATAACTTTCTTTATATTCATATTAACTACTAAAATAATTTTAAGTGAACTATAAAACACATAATTAAAACTGAAACACGATTAGTCCCATAACTAAAAATAAATATAATTATAGAAAATAATTATTTAAATATTTTTATTCTGTTATCGTTCGTGTAATCTAGACTTTTAAAAGGTACATTACATTTTTACTCTTTTCTATATATCAATAAGAATAGATTGAGAATTGCGACCCAATCGCTGCTCAGAAATACGTGACATCTACTCAAGAATGTCACGATTTGTAAGGCCTTCGCGTTAACTTGACGTGTAAAGCAAGAAATTGCTTTTAGTTAGACCTAGGTGAAAAACCTTTGGCACAAACTTTTCACGAATTCATAAATGTAACTTTTATCTGTATAACTCTTATTCAAGTGATTCAGTTTTTTATTTTTTTCACCAGAAAATAAACACAAAATATGTACATACACCATTAAGTTTTGTAGTTGCTAAATAAATTTTATTTAGCGTTTATGTGAATTAAGAATAAAACTAGTTGTGTTGTGCATCGCTGTGATATACAAGCATTGTAGCAATATTTGGTATTATTTGGGTAACTATATTACCAGCAATGGGAATCTTTTGTTTGATATTATGAATTTATCCTTATAAATATTCTAGACGTATTATCGATCTTGAAAGATAATGAACATGGCCGTATACGAATACGTACGTTTTTCCCAAATTTTGACCATCTAATAACTGTTCATCATACTAAAATATAGTCTTTTTATTCTAATATAACACTTAACAAAGAACCTCTACTAATAATAGCTGGTAAATATTACAAAGCACTTCTCATGTTTCTAACATTATTTTAAAGACATATTTAATCTAAAATCCAATTCCGAAGAAACGTATTCCTTTATTTTATCTCTCGTCATGGATAGATATTCATTTAATCAAATGTGACCTATTTTGTGGAATATGAACTCGTAAAAAGAGTTGAGGATAAAATAGAAATATGATTATACACATAAATTATGAATTTAAGTTGCATAGGATTATATTTTGTACAAATGTACGCTTAATGGGTCTCGTAATAAACACACAGATATATTATATAAATAGTGATTTTATTATTATTTTACACCTTTTAAAGAACTGGCTAAATATACTTTACTTTGCTTATTGTACACTAAATTTGTTAGAATCAACTAAGCCAAGGCAAATTTTCCCACGTGTAAAAAATACGTAAAGCTTATTATAAAATGTAAGAGCATATTTTCTGCAAACGTGTTTTGTGCAAATTGCACTGTTGTTCGAACGCAATTAATTCGCATAAAATTAAGGATGTTAACAAATCCACGACACTAACAGACCGTTACGCTATCACAGCAGTCGCTGACAACTTCCATTATGGCGTTATGCGACGACGGTTCAGCGGAAATGCAAGAGATGCGATTGTCGTCACCTATTTATTACCCATTTAGCGTGAAAATTATGAGTAAAAATCGCCTTTCCGTTGATAGCCTAGGCTTGATATAATGAAGATGAAATTAACAAACGTATATAAGGTACGGTGGGCATTTGATATTATAATCTATGATTTACGTTAATTTGGTAAAATGTAACAGCGAGATATGTAAACCTTGAAAATTTTTAAGATTTCTGCAGTATATTTAAAATTATAATTTAATATGTAATAATATAATACTAATATATAACAAATTTTTGAAGAACAAATATGTAACTTCATTAGAATAACATACATATAAATCTGTTTTTCATCGGATTTCTTTGAACAATTACCATCACCACTTGCGTCACTTGTTTGTTAATTATTATCTATCATTCGCTTTCTAAGTGATATTTTATTTGGAAAATATAATAATTTATATAAATCATGCAGAATAAATTTAATCATCTTGATCACATCAGCCAATGGCAGTTCACTGCTGGACATAGGTATCTATCTCCAAGAAAGGGGGAATTTTGCCCATAACTGCCGCGCTGGGCAAGCGTGTTAACAATCGCAAAGCGCAGCTTTTGCGACGGGGATGCTGCTGCCCAATCCCACCGTGTGCATTACACTGTTTATAATGGATATACCACCGTATTTCGGTTCCAATACCTTAGTCATCTATCACGACACCTGGCACAGGGGAGGTTCTATTCTACTCTGCCGGCGCCCCACTAAACAAATTTAATAAATGCGGTTCATTTAAAACAAGTGTCCAAATATGACATATACATTTATTAAGATAGTTTATAATTTTAGTGTTACATCCAAATATATAAATTCCCAATATTGTTATTAATTTATGTCTATATTTATTTTAAGATAAAAACAGTTATCAAAAATTCTACTTACTCGATGTCGTATAACTTGGTTGATTAATTTTATAACTTTTATTAAAATATTTATTTTCGTCAAAATATAGGTTGTTTCTAAGTAGCGGCAAACGCGATCAACGCACGACACTATATGGAGTGACCTTCACCGACGGCGTGTGCCTTAACACAATGGGCGTTAGCACTTGCCTTTCCATTTCATTGATGACTCGATTATTAGCAAATGGCCATTTACCCTCAATCCGGTTTACAATAGTGAGCCAAACTGGATTCTTGATTACGTTATAAGGATGAGTGAGACTTAAGGGTAATGGTTATTTCTTATTAATTATAAATAAAAAACTTACTTTATTTCCAAATATTAATGCTGTAGATATTGTTTATTTGACTAAGGTTTATATAGAAAAATATTTTAAAACATTTTATGTCTAATATTAATATATTATTTTACTGACATAACATCTCCAAATATTGGAAAAAATATGGGCTAGGCTAAAATTAACAGCCTAATCTGTTGATTAAAAATTAAAAAATCTCGGGAACATAATACTTAACCTACACAGTGACGTCGAAGCACTTGTAAAATAGTGGGACTTGCATCATATTATTTCAAAAATAGTTTCATTTCAATTACAATGAATAGCATCAAAATATTAATTTATTTAATAAATATTATCTCATCATTTGCATCCCACCCCGGTAGCATTTGAGCTACACGATTTCGAGTGGATATACCGCCATCTGTTGGATCCTATATCTCAGTCGCGAATTACGACACATGGAGTGGAGATAGGTACTATTTTACTTTGCCGTTACTCACAGTTAGTATTAGTTAGTATTATCTATGAATGCTGTCTTGCTGTACAGCACAAATTTTTTAAGTTTAAATTCAAGACAAGCCATTATAGCGCACCCCCAAAATCTACATTGTCCCACTGCTTACTTTTATAGAGTCGACTTATTTCTTATGCGTTTTTTTCCATGATTATATATTTGCATAACAAAAAGCATCAAAACAATAGTAATTCATTCATTATCCTTGTTTATTTATCCAGAACAATTAATTACAGTATCAAGTAGATGTCGGACTAGAATGGTCAACATTCACCGCATTGTACGAATTACCTTGAAAATATGAGTAATTAGCCCTTTACAATCTTATCTTTGAATGATTTGAAGAGCTTTCATTGTTATTCCGTATTAGGAACGTAATGGACCAAAGCAATATACGTCCAATATTTCAGATTTCATCCTAGATTGCTTTTAAAAACCTAATAGCAATGTATAATCATTATAAATCTTTCAAAATTACTTCAATTTACATAAAAAATATAATTAGCTTCTATGATATTTGATGTAGACATCGGACAACTCCGGAGTAACATCAATATATATACACACTAAACATTTTAGGTTTCAACTACACAGAAAATCGCGATGTAAATATCAACAATAAATAGGCTATTGAAAGAGAAGGATAGAAAAACTGAATTGGCTCATTTGAAGAGAGCGACATAAGTCTTCGCTGAATGTAATACTTTTTTTAAGACCGCTAGAAAACTCATCAAAGAATTCAACGATGCCATAGTCATTGGAATAAATTCTGTATTTGTTTAAACAATCAAATATAGGTACATACACTTGATCAATACATCTCATCAAGAATGATCACCTTACACAAACATGTCTACAAGTTACCTAACGAATACGAAGAGATAGCCCCCCTCCTAAAATACTTTTAGCTCTCGAACGTCAAGCTTAAGGTTCTGTGAGGCTATATAAATATATAGACAGTCTGTATGTAGTTATTATGTGACGTTATTAAATGCTTAGGCCATATCTGAGATACGACATAATTCCATTGCTGTGGCGACACGATTTATTCGAAGCAAGTTGTAGCATGATATACCGGGAATGCAGAACCATGTCCTAACATTAGCTATACCTAATCTAGGTACATTATTTGGGTTTCCCACGGTTTAGAGGTAACTATGTTGATCGTACATATATGTGTATCGTATATAGAACATGAGAATAATGAATTTATTGTTAGATAATTTGACGTAGTATTTATTACCATAATCAGTTGCAAAATTAACTTTTGTTCTTTTTTTCTAACATTTAAGAGTTCATCGCTCATAATAATACTACTCTTGTAACGGTTTTAAAATGCCGTTTATTTGTTTTTTTTATATTTTTTGGTACATATCGGTTACATAGCGGCAATAGTTCTCAAGATTGACTTCGATTCCGAGTGTTAGGATTTAAAAGTTACAATTTAAATAAACCGAGATGTAAATTCGTAAAAAGAGTAGTTTTGTCACTCTTGCTACTTTAATGTGTTTTCTTACACAAAGAAGGCCCAACTTAATGTCATTCCTGTAATAATGGTTTGATAATAAAATTACGCAAATTATTACAATGTTTTACATACGGAATTTTATTACGAACAATGGATGAAAGTGTTTCTGGCAATTTTCCTTTCAACTTGAGTTTCACACGAGTCAGTTATGCAACAACAAGAAATGCAGCAGTGCATTTTTTTATAA
Organism: Heortia vitessoides; assembly: GCA_020976665.1. Lineage (NCBI taxonomy): Eukaryota > Metazoa > Arthropoda > Insecta > Lepidoptera > Crambidae > Heortia > Heortia vitessoides. The sequence goes on along the minus strand of JACJUM010001610.1, from coordinate 9,196,625 downwards.
CTTCACGCCAACTTGGCTTATCTTGTCCATCTTTAAGAGTACATGTTTGGGAGAGAATTTAACTGGAAACTGACCGGATTGTCTCTGAAATCTCGTTTCAGTATACGATTATTTAAAATTTAAACAATCGTTCCATTTATTTTTTATTGAATCTTCGTTCTCATTTCCTCGTCATTTTTTGGTATCGTTTTTAACAGGATTCTTTATAAAAGGTAAAATATATACTTCAAATTGCATAAAACCATATAAATTTAAACATTTATTTTAATTCGTTTTTATGTTAATCCTAACCCTTGTACTAATTACTAAGAAGTTCGACGCCAGACAGTAAATTACTATAAATTTAAAAACAAGAACTTACATAAAAATTTAAATAGTATCCTATTACTAAAAATAAAAATGAAGATTTCACAAGAAAAATCATTATTATTTAAGCATAAATCAAAATTAATTGTTTCAATCATTCATTATGGTCGTATGGATTAATAATGAAAAAAAAATTCTATTTGGACTGTTTATCTCAGTCCGTTACAACTGTTGACTGTTTTTACCTGGTCTAGAATAATTTAGTTTTTCTGTTGACTGTACATAACATTTGCATTTTTTGATTATGAATCATACATCATCATCATCATAACAGCCATTGGAAGTCCACTGCTGGACATAAGCTTCTCCAAGAAAGGAAGATTTTTGCCCATAATTGCCGCGCTGGGCAAACGTGTTGGCACGGCAATTATGGGCAAAAATCTTCACAATGGTTGGCACAATAAATCACGGAGCGCAGCTTCAACCTTAGTCGTCTCATACGACACCTGGTGCAGTGGGAGGTACTATTCTATTCTACTGATACTTCACGGCATTCATGCAACTTGCATTTATTACTTCACGTGATTTTAATAATATCAAAATATATTATAATTGCCAACAACTACTTGCATGCATGCATGACATGACATTCACGTCATTAATAATACCAATTTTGTTTCACAACTTAATATTTGGTTTTTAAATAGAATGTAGGTATAGTCCATATCGTTTTGCATATAATTATACACCGAGGTTTTATAAAGATACGTGATTTAAAGAAATATCATAAAACAATCGATCAAACTATACTTGTTAATTGTTAAACAATTACAAAACAATACAAGTAAATTGCATGTTCATAATACAATGCCTCTTTGTTTATTTCAAGCATTTTCTTAATAACACCCATCACATAACGTGAATATCTTTTAATTTGAACAATATTATTACTTTGTTAACAGGTGGTATCTTTTGGTTTAATTCTTAGTCAAATAATACTTGGGAATCCTGTCTAAATATATTTGTATAAATAACAATCTAGTTATAAAGTAATTAGTACAAACAGCGAAGATTAATCGATATTAATTAATATGAACAATAATACAGGCTAATCATTAATGTGATTCAAAATTGTTGAAAATAATATCCAGTTTTAACTATACACATATTTGGTCTTTCAAAAGTATAAGTATGGTCTTTCATAAGATCCGTAGCTAAGCAAAAATGTTTTTATTTTTTGAACTCATATACATCGTGATACGACATGACATCTCATTCACATATCATATTTCCTTGTCGTATCTGAAAATAAATATCGTATGTCGAAATTTGCCATAACTGATATGGATAATGGTACATAAAATAAGACCTACTTCCGCATATATTTGTGCTAAAGCACAGAAATATGACGAAGGCGTATGCAAGTTTAACTTTCTTTACAATAATAAAATATTTTTTAAAACCTTGTTCGATAAGAACGCTTATTGGACTGGTTTGGAAATGTAAAAGTCAAACCGAGCGATTTAAAGCAATCATAAATAACCAAATATATTTTTGACGCGATATTGTGATTTAAATATCATAGCCGAATTTCCTCAGGGAGCATGCAGACATAATGGCGTACATCGTAAAATTTATCATGTCAGGTAGTAAGTCTCATAAAATGAATTCAGTCTGTTTCAATAAAAACACAAAAAGCAAATAAGAGACTGTCCGAATAGAGGAATGTAATCTAAAAAGTATTCAATTATAAGAAATGGTAAACCAAATCTAAATGTGTTATAATAAACAAAACACATTTAACGGTTGATAGCATAATTTCTTCCGTGATAGGTAATAAAGAAATTAGACTGCATCAAGACAAATCACCTGGGATTATGATGGCAATCATGAATGTATTGCTGTAAACAATTACCACGCGCATGAGTCGTAACAATGCAATTATTTCCGTTACTATTACTTCACGGTTACGTTTTAAAAGCATTTGCTATGGATACGCAAAATAAATCGTCACTTATAAATTTAGAGATATCATATCACAGAATCAATTCCCTAAACGAGCATATATATGTAGTTATATTGAATAAATTATCATATAGATTTCACTAACGAACAATTGGAGGTTTAAGGATAATTAATGAATGTTTTATTCACTCCGACGAAGTACTCAACTAATGATTATTATTGAAGATGTCAGAAAATCAGTCTCTCTCAGTTGCACGCCTGTAACTTTAGAGACGTGCATAAGTCACTCATAGTAAAAAATGAGACAGACTCTCTTGTTAATATGTCAGTGTGCTAGTTAAAATTAATAGATACTATGTTGTAAGAATAATAGATAAATGTCTGTTAAACAAGTGATCACCATCATCATCATTATCACAGCAACCGTAGAACGCCACTGCTGGAAAGAGGGAATTTTGCTCATAATTACCATGTTGGGCAGGCGTAATGCCAATCAAAGAGCGTAGCGAGCATTTTATTTACAATGATAATTGCAACTGTAATTTGATGACATTAAAATGAGCTGTTACTACCAATTAGACAATACCGTTAACTAAAAACCTGTAAAATTCCCCATTAGACAATTGTTTAACGCATTTGTAGTCTTATATTTAAGCTATTAAGTATTTATCGTATGTAATTCGAAATGCCGCTTGGCTCGGTTTTGGATTTGCTACAGAATTACTTGTACTAGAAATCTTGACTAGTAAGTTAGTATCTTCAGACATATTCTTTTGTCATTATCCCATAAATCTCCGGCTTGAATTATTTACACCCAGTATTAACCTGCTTCAAATAAAAAAAATTGTTCCAATTAAGAATGTAAATACAATTAATTAATTGTATCAAGACCGCTTTCTTCTAGTATACAAATCTCATTTAGATGTAAAGCAAACAAAGGAAGGTTTCAACTTACGTATAAAATATGATACAACTAATAAATAAGAGAAACACAGAAATTCTTTACAACTACTTAAAAGGTGTTGCACCTACTTCAGATGATTATAAAAATGGAATGCTAAAATTTAAAATAACTATAATTTTAAATTTAATATTATTTCCAATATGTATTTTCACAGACCCCTACAACACAGTCTATATCATGCTTAACCGCGTCTTGCACCTAATAAATGGCAGCCTGGCAACTGTAACTAATGGTATGATTTCAAGCTATCGAGTATGGAGGTCGAGGCCGGGTCGGGATTAAGAAAAATCAGACATTTTTATACCTATACAAATACATTTTACCCCGGAACCTTTTCCTGTAGACTAGTACTATACAAGTTTTATTTGTTCACTTTGACCAATCTATGTGGGAGTTTCCGATCAAATATTTTTCGCGCGTGTAATTTCTTATATAGAGGTTACTCTATTCACAGTAGAAATTGCTTTAAATATGACGAAACATTATATTAATATAAGTTGTTCTGTAGTCCATAGAATTCGCACGTGCAGAAACAGTAAGTACTTCGGACTTTATGAGGAATATCGTTTTATTATATTTGGCTAGTACGACGACTTTGAAGGTGTAAATGTCTATTTTATTAAGTTCTTTATTTGAATCGACTATAGTTTGTAATTCTTTGGGCGTTATGAAAATTCTTTTTTTTTATCAACGTAGCCCATGTTACTTTTTATGACCCAACCAACAAACATTATTTGCAAATGAAGAAACCATTTCCATTGATTCAGCAGTTTCAGAATTTCAGAAAATATCGGCCTCGGCTTTAGTTCATTTTGGGCCCAATTTGTACGACGATAGTTTAAACCATGGCAATATCAGTAAGTAGTCCCCTAAAATAATTATGATCCACGACAAACACAACAATCCATTACAAAATAAATCCAGTAAATTAAAAACAGTTATGTGATATAAAGAAAATGTAAAAATATTCCGACACGTTAATTATAAAACTGATTTTGTTTATACGAAGGAAGTGTCAAGAAGATAAACTGCCGCAAACTAATTAGTTGCAGCAAAAACCTCCGTCTTGTCTAAATCCGTTAGTCTGCAGACTTTCACGACTATCCATTATAGACGGTATAACTCTTCATATATTTTTGCACCTCCCTTGCTCACGCCAGAGCCACCTTTGCCAAAGAAATATGAACTTTAATTATATGTGATAGCGGTCATAAGTATTGCAAGAATTCATTTCATAATATGATTCCATAGGTGCCTGATAATACTATCAAGTTATACCGAAACTAAGAGTCAAATCTTCAAGTCTGTACCGGCCCTTAATAAACAAAACGTTAACTCTAATATTAAGATCGCGTCCGCCATTGTTTGGTTTATAATTACGAAAGTGTAAAAGATAATAAAGGTTACTTTTGTTTGAACATAATGGACGGTATATCAGAGAATAAACTTTGAGTATCTCAATAACAGTATATCAATTCTTATTTTAATTAAATTTTATAATATTTCTATTATATTTTCTATTATATATTATTTATTATGTATGTTCTCGTTGAATAACTTTAAAATTTACATCACTGCCTTTATTATATCAACAATACGATGTCTACCGCGATCGTATACGAGGTCAATATCCCCTCGGTACGGACATTTCGGTGGACCATAAATACCACTCTGCCGAGCGTGACATTGGACGCACGTGGTGGTAATCGCAGATAGAAGCTAAGGGCATATTTCCTATACCCGCTGTGTTATTTTTCAAGTTCGCTAGTTTACTATCATTATTTAAAACCTTAATCACGTATACAGCCATACTTATTTTATTTATAACCTTAATCACCTCTCATGAAACCCTCAGCTAAAGCTAGTGATATCTTTGTGCTGACATGAGTGTAAACACGCTCGTTTCATATGCTCGTGGACCGTATGCATGTTCGCTGACTTTATAGTATATTAAAAATTCCATGCACCAAATACAGATAATACTCCATTCTGCGTCGGGTAGTCCACAGCTAGTGTACGAAAATATGATAAATAAAATGTATTGACAAACCTATAACGTATTCACCGAATATAATAAACCTATTATTATATATATTACCCAAAATTAATCTGTTTTTATTAGTAATGCTGAATTCTATATGAGTTTAGCACCCAAAGTAATAAAAAAATAAATAAAATCCAATAGTCAGAGAGCAAAATAGGTTTAAATATTTGAAAAGCATTAATGTTAAAAGAATTGGATGGATCCGAATGCATATTGGCATTATCTTTTAGCTTTTTATCCAAACGCATTGAACTTTAAATTTTAGAGTTCATAGGAATGGAGACGCGGGTAAAAGCTAAAATAATAGATAGCACGGCATTTTAAATAAAATCGAATGAAAATATAAGAAACATTGAGGTTTTCGACGGCATCGATCCGATACCTATTTCCATTTCTGGTGTAACCGTTGGCAATACTCCAACAAAGCCTATAAATTGTAACACCTTCCTGATAGAAATCTGTACCGTACGGTCTTGGATTCATTTCCAAGGTCAACCCAAGAATGGAATTTTCTGAACATGGATTTGAAATCACAATGTATCTGATAGTACACGTTGGTAAATCCGCTGTATTTTAACAATGTCTTTTAACAACGACGCATAAGGGACCGCTATTTTTAAAACGACGTCTGAAAGAAGTATAATAAGGGTTATAGTATATTTAAAAGTCATTGAACTTGTTTGTTTATTTGTCTACGGTACCTTTACACTTTATATAGTGGACTAACTTCACACACGCACAAATAAACACACACGCGAACAAATTTGTTCAATTATATATATTTTACCTAAGAGTATATGTAACAATAGTGTAAAGTTTCTATTGCGTTATGAACTTGTACATGGAAGGATCTGTCTTCAGGTATACCTCAACTGGAAAAGCATTGAAATCTAACGTTCTAGTGACGTGGTTGGACACTCAATGATTTGTTTATTTATACTTGTTTATGTTCAATGCTAAATTTATGAAGAATTTTGCATTATTGTAGTAGAAATATCGAGTGTATTTTAACACAGATTAGAAGATATGAAGCAAGAACAAAATTTTTCGAGGAAAATCTTGTTTGCAGAATTTCGTATATATTTCAAACCTTTAAAGATAAAGTTTGATTTCGATAAATTAAATAAGTCGTATTTCAATGAGCTTAACGCCAATTTTCCAATAACGTTAGTATAAGACAAGTCGATGATGTGAAAATGTATATTTTGCGGTTATAAAGGCAATTAATTGGTAATTATAATCTCATATTCTTTTGACTAACAAAGTTGTAGTCGTATGGGGTTTCTTACTAAGCAACTTATTTTGCTTGTGTTAGGAAGCAGTCTTCTTCTATCACAGTATTAACAATACTGTGATAGAAGAAGACTAACACTTTTTAATCAAATATATTGACGAAACATCTTTTATGAATTAATAAAATAAACTTAAAATCCACTAAAAATTGAATTAGCAAAACCTATTGTTTAATATTTTTTTGTATTTAAGTAATTTTTATATTTAAGTTCCGCAGTAATGACAATAATAAACTCAAATATATTAAAACTGACTTCTAAAAATAAACTTCAGAAATAAAGCCTTTATTTAAATATCTTAGGACACCCAAGAAACTCAATTTCTGCAAGCATAGGCAAATGGCGATGCTCTTTGATGTCGAAACATACGAAGATTTCTAGTTAACTCTCTCACATTGAGTCTCAGAAACTAGGCCCCTGCACTAGGTCAAATACCATATTTGCGCGAATGTCACAACATTTGTACAATTACTTCGCTGATACCTGAGTTCCTTTTTGAATTTAATCAATTTATTTCTATATACACCTATAATACCGCAGTGTAAAAAATAAACTGAACTATAATTTTGTAGGACCTTATAATTTTATTCATTGGAGGAGTGCCCTCAAATATCTCATAATAATAACCCGGCCTAATCAAACATTTGAACTACGGTAAACACATTTAGGAGTGACATTACTAAATTAATAGCACTTTGCCCTTGGAAAAGTATTAATTACCTCTACCAGTGTTATGAACTAAATAGTACTTTTATTACATATTATAAGCGTAGTTAACCATGAGTTAACGGCAGAGTAGAATAC